>CM055100.1:5320347-5479937 GCA_029204225.1 Diphasiastrum complanatum
TCTTTACTGATCATCCGACATATACACACATATGGCATTCGTTTCGCATCATTTCTACCATCAACCATATCTAGAATGTGGGTATGTCCCAAGCAAAATTACACATAAGATTGTGAAGAATTAGTGAGTATATCGTTGTCATAAAAGCGAGCTATGGTATCTATCATGATTATGAACGATTGGTGGTATTCAAATTTTCTTCCAAAAGTCACAAAGGGCCATATAACTTTTAGAGTACTAAGAACTAAGCGTAAAATAAAGAAGTTGGGTAACATCCATGTGAGAGAGAGAGAGAGAGAGAGAGAGAGAGAGAGAGAGAGAGAGAGAGAGAGAGAGAGAGAGAGAGAGAGAGAGAGAGAGAGAGAGAATTTCACATAGTTCCTCTTGACAAAGTAGGACCAAACCCTTTGAAGCCTTTATTCATAAATCAACAAGGTACAATAAAGCTGAAAAGTAAAATACAATACAGTAAAGCACCATATAGCATAACCACTCTCAAAACATCTAGCTGATACTTGCCACCATCCCACAACACAAAAACTGCATGAGTTAGTACAGTGGGAAAGACATGTGTCATAGCTGAGCAGTTAGTTGTATCCATGTCCAAAAGAAGTTATACTACTTATCAGTATAAATGCCATGCAAAAATGTGTATGAACCCTCGCTGATCCATTGCTGGACAACGGATTCATACCATCACGTTTATCACCCACAAAGCTTGATACCCTTCATAAGCAGAAAAGAGATGAAAGCAAAGACATGAAACGAGCAGAACCGCATATCGTAGAGTAGAAGCAGATGACTTCAGCCAGAGAGGGCACCATCTCTATCATGAGCATATCTTCCAACCTTCTTCTCACCGTATAGTAGAAAAAAACTCATTCGAGAATAGACTACATATAGTGGTTTCATAGGAAGTATCGTGGAAGCCCTCTTTCAGCCAAAATTGGTGGAAAAATATTTTTTTTGAAAAGTTTTAAATATGGGTGGATTGGCAACAAAGTTTAGGACCATCAAATCACATATGTTTTATTTATAGCATGATCAAGGGTGGTAACTTTTGATAAAGAAGAGTTTCATGAGAGAGAGAGAGAGAGAGAGAGAGAGAGAGGAGAGAGAGAGAGAGAGAGAGAGAGAGAGAGAGAGAGAGAGAGAGAGAGAGAGAGAGAGAGAGAGAGAGAGAGAGAGAGAGAGAGAGAGAGAGAGAGAGAGAATTATTTTGCTTTGGTCCTCTTTCAGTTTTTCAGCTTTCCCCTTCTTCCTCTTCTCGACCCCATGTTCCATGTGCGGGTTGTGGTTGTCTTTATGTGCAAGGTGCCGATCTTTCTAGCCATCAAAATGCTTTCTCTGCTTTCTGTCAGCAGCTCGCATTAATCAATGTTGACCTTGCACCTCATCGTACTCCCACTTCGCCACCTGACTTGACTTGGACCTGGATTCACTCCCTTGATATTTTAGCGCTTTTCACTCAGGTTTTTCTCGTCCTCGTCTTTATGCACACATACCCTTTGGCTTGCGCTTAGATGTTCAGAGAGTTTTTATCCTTACCACAGATACCCTTCTAATACCGCTGCTTGGCATGCCTTTTTGCTCTTTCCTCTCTGGTGTTTGCCTTTGCCTCATGGAGTGGTGATGCTTTGGTCATCGAGAATCTTGCAACAAGATTTGTCGCTTTATGTTAGGAGATTGGAAAAATCTGCAAGAGGAGCATTTCTTTCATTGCCATGCACTTGCTGCTCAGCGGGATTATGCTTCGGATGGTGTTTCTATAGCCCCTTGTTCATCGTCGGTTGCCTCGCTGTGTTTTACTTGGGCAACTGGGTGAGTATTCTCGTGCACCTCATGCCCTAGGGATCCTTCTGCTGCCACCCTTTAGGCTTTGGACCTTCTTCATTCACCTATTGTCTTTTCTCTTTTGTTAAGGACTTTGAACCTGATTCCGATTTGCAAGAAATTTGACACTTTTCTATCATCTTGTGTAGGTTTTGCAGCAAAGCTTCAAGTACGTGGTGCCTCACCTTTATCTATCATTATGTCTTATTATCATCAACGAGTTTCTACCACTTTACAATGCACTCAGGCACTTGCAATACTTCGATGTGTCGTAGTTGCAGGAATGGTTGCTTCACAACTTCCTACACTACCTAAACTTCCAACTACCTTAGCTAGTGACTTACATTAAGTAGTAGGCTTTTTATAGTTACTTTCTGAGATTGTTGCTTTATTATAGTTGATGTACTTTACACTTTTGGCCTTTACACTTTCTACATGCATACCTTTGTACTCCGATGGGTTTCTCCGTCTTTTATTAGTAAAAACAAGAAGTTTCTTATACGATCCATTCCTCTTGGATGATCCAAGAGTCAAAAGAGTGATGTGCGAAGCTGGGGTTCTCTAGCACACTTGCGAAGCTCAGGCTGGAGAAAGAGCTTTGGTTTTTAGTTTTTGAACTCTTTGCACTTCCAGTGCAAAACTTGCGAGAGCAACAATTTGAACTTCCATTCTTTCTCCGTCACGTTTCTTGTCTTTTTTGACCTGCTCGTTGTCGCTACATGTAGGTGCGATGAATCCATTTTGATGGCAGCAAGACTCCACCAGAGAAGGCAGCATCTGTGAGTTTTAGTCTTGGAGGATTCTATGTGATTGAAGCAATCAAAGCAAAACTCGAAAAGGAATGCTTAACTGTGTCGTGTGCTGATATTGTAGCACTCGCTACTCGTGATGCCGCTCCACATGGTAAGGACATCATTGAACCTAAAAGTTTCTGATCATGCCAGTTTATGTCAACATCAACTCCTAACATTCTACAATAATTTGTTTAGTATTGAGGTGTATTACTACCAAAAATATAGCAATCATAACCTTACAAAGCTACTTAAGTAAACCTTCTTTGGCCTCATCCATTATTCTCCATCAAACTCTTCTTATGCAAAAATGAAAATTTCGAGCCTTGGAATAGCAAAAGTGATGCACAAAGTGAATTTAACAAGTAAAAAGGAGACAGTCCTCCAAATCCAAGATAGAGCCTCCAAATGTCCTCCAAGCAACCTACAAGCTCCAAGATGCTTCTCCAACTCCAAGCTAGGATGGCTCCACCTGCAAGTAAGGATCTACAAGCCTCCAAGGATCTCTCCTCCACCTGTGTCCCTACTCTTAAACAAAAAGGAAGATAACAAGCTGGCCTCAAGTATTCACCACCCAACCATAGCTAGATCCAAGCTCCAAGCAAGACCTATCTAGCACCCCTTGCTAACCATAAACAGATCACAAGCATATCACAACAGACCATAGTTTACTCAAGATCCAAACCCTACTTATGTTGCATACCATAAGCAAGATCTAAACCCTTAGCATACTACTCACAAGAATTACTCTACACACTAGTAGCCACACTAAAGAATTAGCAAGGTAAGCAAAAGAGATCTCTCTCTCTCCCATTGGGCACCCTACTCCACTTATGTAGATGGCATTTAGTTCTTTCCAATACACTATGGAGTTCCATGCACATCCAATGAGAAAGAGAGAGGCCTAGAGGAGTTCAAGAGTCGTCATAGGCTTATGGAAGGTCATCAGACATCTTTCATAACTTATGACTCTTTGATTACTATTCTTGTGGAATTTGAAACTCAATGGGCCCTTTAGGAGGGCGCCCTCCTACTACGACCCATTGCCCAAGTTGTGCTTGTATACTTTGGTCCAAGACCAATAAAGTGATATGGTTCAAGGTTGAGGCCCAAGGTTTTAGAAATATAGTCATCCAATGACTTTCTAAGACCTTTCTAGGTTCCATACCTCCATCCAAGGCATTGACACCTACCTGCCCTTAATCAAGAACACTAGTACCTTTATCTAAGGCACCTACCCTTAATCCCAAGGGTAACCCTTATCCAAGGGTCTCATGACTCCATACCTCTGACTAAGGTATAGTCACTTGCATGTCCTTATCCAAGGGCACATACCCTTAATCCTAAGTATACCTTGCCACGTAGCCTCCAACATTAAATGGACTAATAGGGGTCTGCAGTACTGCCAGTTACATAGGTATGTAACATTCCTTCCCCCTAATCTTAAATTTTTTCTTATAGGAAAAAATTTGGAAAATTCTTCTGGAGATCAGCCTCCTTTTCCCAAGTATCCTCAGTTAGAATTAAAATAGAATCACTGTGTTACTATACTATGGGTCCTATCAGTTGATAAGGATTAGTTGGCCTCACCACGAGACAAGTCGACGGGACACGCGTCCCGCCAACAGCAACCTGGGTCATGCATGGGTTGCCTGAGTGAACAACTATATGTACCGTGTAATTTCATTTTGATAAATACAGTTGCTATGTGAGCTTGATGTGGAGAGTGTTGTCTGTGTTACTATGTAGCATGATCTGTGTTCCTGTTCGAAGCAAATTCTAAGTTGGTATCAGAGCCGTACAGGGAGTGTACACAGTCTAGCATCGCCGTTGAAGAGAGCTTCGGGAGAACTGTCTTCTGAGAGTTCGGGGTTTACGACGGGTTGAAGGCAGAAGGAGGAACACTGGTGCAGAGAGTTTAGCACACATAAGCTTGGTGAGCTTGAGACTGTGTGAGGATTTAGAGACAAGGGTTGTCAGCTGAATCAGAACCTCAGCAGACGGAATTTTGAAATTTCGAAGCAGGCTATTTCGTGTTTGTAATCAGTGTGCATTCAATCAGACACCGTTTGACAAATGGATTGAAGCATCAGAGTTCTAGAAGTAGGACGACCTCAGAGCAAAAGGATAGGCCTGTCAGAACACTGTGAATTGGAAACTAAGAAGAGATTTGTGTGAAAAACCCTGGTCTGGGATTTGGGAGCACAAAATCAGAGATTTCTCTCTATTCTGAACTGTTTTGCAAGCTGTAAAAACCCAGAAGAGGGCATCCTAGAAGTGCAAATTAGGTCTGAAGTGGTCGTGGACAGCCACGCTTCAGTCATGAAGCAATCAGAATACTTTGGTGGCAGCCATAGCTACAGTTTGTGTAAGAGAGAGAGTCGGAGGAGGTCGCGGGTCTATTCGGGCGAGGAACCAAGGCAAACGCATAGTGCTTTTGAGTGGACAGCGTTTGCAAGAGTTTCCATTAGTGCACAGAAGTGCTCAAAACCATTGGATAAAGAACTTTCAAGATCGACGGCTGAGATTGCGCTACCCAGAAGGGAGATCCATAGTTGGATCAGAATCGACCATTGGATGGAGTTTGAAGGGTTGTTGAAGAGGGCCCTGAAGAAGTGAAGTGCATTTTGGCCTTCAACCTCATTAAAAATTTTCAAAGTGAAAGTTGAGTTGGGTCCCTTCACAAGTGAGGAGTGAAGTTTCTTCAAAGTGAAGAAACAGTTCAAAAACAAGGAAAATCCTATTTTTGGGTCCTTTGCCCATTTTGACCCAAACAAAAGGCTATAATCTCCAAACGAAGGGCACTCGGACTGTACCTGCAAGTACGGTATAGCAAAACAGATTGATTGCAGCAGAGAAAGTGTTCAGAGTGCACGAAAAGTGATTTCACCATTCCATTGGGCATGTAGTTGGGAGTTGACGACTGAGTGTATTTCGGAAGGCGACGCCAATTTGGCTTTCAAATTGGTGGAAAAGCGGCAAGTGGCCTGGTAAGGAAAAAAGTGCAGGTCATTATTTTCAACTTCTAACATCACAGTTGGCCTCGACATACTGTTTTTAGCCTACGACAGAAGTTTCAAGCAGTTTTGCGATGGCAAACATGGGAGAGTCCATTTTGAGTGAAAGTAGTGAATTGGACGGGATTTCCAACTATGTAGTGTGGAAATTCAAAATGAAAAACATACTGATGGAGAAAGATGTGTGGGAAGTCATCACAGGTGATGAGAGAAGGCCGCCAAATGAAACGGATATCAAAGTGTTCAACAAAAAGATGAGAAAACCTTTGACCTTCATTAACTTGTTAGTGAAGGATCACATCATTACCCACATTTGTGATGTTGTTACACCCAGACAGGCATGGGATGTGCTAAAGGAGCAGTTCGAGACGTCAAATCCGTCAAGAATCATGTTTTTGAAGTCAAAGCTGAATGCTGCCCGAAAACTGAGTTGTGGCATAAGAGCCTTGATCACTTGAACTTGGGAAGCCTCAGTTTGATGAGGAAATTGGAGATGGTAACATGATTGCCTACTATAGAAGACCACTTGAAATCAATGTGCGAATCATGTGTATATGGGAAGCAGCATCGTGAGAAGTTCAATAAAGGTGGTGTTGCAAGAGCAAAGAACATCCTAGATTTAATCCACACAGATTTATGCGGGCCTATGAGAACCATGTCCTTAGGTAAAGCCTTCTATTTCATGACCTTTATTGATGATATGTCACGTAAGATGTGGATCTACTTCTTGAAGAAGTCAGATGCATTTGACAATTTCAAGAGCTTCAAAGCATTGGTCGAAAATCAGACAATCAGACAAGTAGGAAGATCAAAGTCCTAAGATCAGATAGTGGAGGTGAGTACAAGTCTAATGACTTCAATGATCTTTGTGATCAATGTGGGATTAAAAGACAATTTATGCAAGCTCATACTCCTGCTCTCAATGGTGTAGCTGAGTGCAAGAATCGTACGATTGTGGAAAGTGCCAGATCTATGCTAGCTGAGATGAAACTACCAAAGGATTTTTGGTCAGTAGCATGCAGTAAGGCAGTCTATCTTCAAAATAGAAGTCCTACCATTGCCATACCAAAGATAACGCCTGAGGAAGCATTCACGAAGAAGAAGCCAAAGGTGAACCACTTGCGAATCTTTGGATGTAAGGCCTTTGTACACATTCCTAAGGAAGAGAGATGTAAACTTGATGTGAAAGCTATCAAGTGTATATTCCTAGGATATGATGAACGTGTGAAGGGCTATAGATGTTTTGATCCAGTGGAAAACAAAATCCATATAAGCCGTGATGTTATCTTTGATGAATCCAAGATGTATGAAGACGAGGATGCTGAGAAGATAGATACATCCAGTGGGAAAGATGGTATAGTGAGGATACCTCCTGATGATGATCCATTCATTGACCTTCCAAGTGATGAACATGAGGATACATCTCAAGATACTACTACTCAACCTCAAGAGACAGGTTGGAGAGGTAGAGACAAACCTTTTGGTGCAAGAAGGATTGAAGTTGCAGGTGACAAACACAAGGAGAAGGGTGTACCGTGGGATACATTTTCACCAGGAAGACGATCACTTGACAAGAAGCTCCCTGAGTGGTTTGAGAGATTGTTGGAGAGACGTGACATGGATGACTTTCCAGGATCATCTAGCCAGGGAGAGCTACCAAGATCAACAAGAGAGAAGACACAACCTGAAAGGTATGAAGCAAATTATGCTCTCTTATCTAGCATTATTCAAAGCAAAGAACCTTTGACTTATGGTGAAACGAAGGATGATGACATTTGGGTCAAGGCCATGGGAGAGGAGATGGAGTCAATTGCTAAGCATAACACATGAGACTTAGTAGAACCACCGGTTGGCAAGAAACCCATTGGTTGCAAATGGATATACAAGACTAAGTACCATGCAAATGGAAGTATATCAAAGCACAAGGAAAGATTGGTGATCAAAGGGCATGCACAAAGTAAAGGCATCGCCTATGAGGAGAGCTTTGCGCCAGTATGTAAGTGGAATACTCTATGCCTACTTGTTGCTTTAGCTTCACATTTTGGTTGGCCTTTGCATCAGATGGATGTGAAATCTGCTTTTCTAAAAGGTGAGCTAGAAGAAGAGGTGTTCATGGATCAACCTGAAGGCTTTGTAGCAAAGAGACAAGAAAATAAAGTATGTCGCTTGAAGAAAGTGCTTTATGGTCTTAAACATGCACCACGTGTGTGGTATAACAAGATTGATGCCTACTTTCGTTCAAAGGGGATGGAGAGAATACATTCCGATCCAAATCTATATGTCTTATGCTTTGATGGTATGGTTCCTTTAATTGCTCTTTATGTTGATGACTTGATTATTACCGGAAATAATCAAGAGATGATAGATATGATCAAGAAAGACCTCATGGAACAGTTCGAGATGACAGATCTCAGTTTGATGCATTATTGCCTTGGAGTAGAGGTGTGGCAAAAAGGACACGAAGTGGGTTTAACACAGGTGAAGTATGTCAAAGAGTTGCTACACAAGTTTTGGTTGCAGGATTGCAAACCAGTGAATACTCCTATTGAACCAGGTAAAAAGCTTTCTAAGCTTGATGAGTCACAGTCATGTAATGCTATGCTATATAGGCAGTTAGTAGGGAGCTTGATTTACCTTACCACGACTAGACCATATATATGCTATATTGTTGGCATTGTAAGGCAGTTTATGGCAGCACCTGCGGAAATGCATTGGAAGGCAGCTAAGCACATTTTGCGTTATGTGAAATGCACTTCAGATTATGGCTTGATTTATAGGAAGCATGATGGTTTACCTGAGTTGTGTGGCTATGTGGATGTAGATTGGGGAGGTGACTATGATGATCGTAGATCCACCACAAGGTATGGTAGTTGCTTTTCCTGGTCTAGTAAGAAGCAAAGTACAATTGCTCTATCCACCACAGAAGCAGAGTATAAGGCAATGTGTAGTGCAGCACATGAAGCTATATGGTTGAGACAAATCTTGGAAGATTTGGCATGAAGTAGAAAAATCCCATGACATTACATAGCAACAGTCAGAGTGACATTCAGCTAGCAAAGAGTCCAGTGTTCCATGCGAGAACCAAACATATTGAGATTCAGTATCACTTTATATGTGAGAGGCTGCCGAGTCGTGAAATTCATGTTGTTCATTGTAGCACAGGAGAACAACTAACTGATATTTTCACTAAGCCACTTGTTGGAGAAAAGTTTGATAAGTTTAAATCAAAGCTTTTCGTACTTAAAGTTTGTTAACTTTAAAGCTATGTATATGACTGTATAAAAAAGTAGACTCTACTGTAAGAGAGAGAGTTAGAATTAAAGTAGAATCATAGTGTTACTATACTGTGGGTCCTATCAGTTGATAAGGAACAGTTGGCCTCGCCACGAGGCAAGTCGATGGGACACGTGTAACATGAGTTGCCTGAGTGAACAACTATATGTCTAGTGTAATTTCATTTTGAGAAATACAGTTGCTATGTGAGCTTGTTGTGGAGAGTATTTTCTGTCTATGTTATTGTGTAGCATGATCTGTGTTCCTGTTCAAAGCAAATTCTAAGTTCCTCCTCTTCTGATTTGCCCCTCCACCTGACTAAAAATTCCCAAAGCACTCTACTCCGTAGAGTCTTCTACCAGCTATTAACAATCACCTCAGGTTCAGGTGGTCCACTCACAAGCTCATCATGAAGAAGTTCCACTAGATCTTCCATAGGGAGCAGGGTCTCCCCACCCCAATAACGAGGATTTTAACTTACTAACGTGGAAAAAATAGGATGAATTCCAATGTTACCTGGAAGGTCTAGTTTGTTTGTGACCTTGTTTATCACTTGGATAACCTTAAAAGGACAACAATACCTAGGCACCAACTTTGCACACTTACCGATTTTCAATCCCCTAGAGTGACTAGGGACTCTCAAAAACACCCAATCGTTGAACATGAATACCTTGTGCTTCCGAGATAGATCAGCATAGTGCCTTGTCCTGTCTTGGGCACTTCTTATGCTATCTTTAGCCAGTTGTAGCATTTCTTGCTTATCCGCAAGGAAATCAGCTACAGCTTGCACTCATAGGTTTTTCATATCAACAATAATAAGGAGTTTTGTTGTTGACGGCTTTGGTGCTGGATCTGTTCTGTACGTAACAGGCTGTGGCAGTGGCTTCTGCTCAGAACTTCACAGGTAGGTGTGCTTGATGTAGCATGGATCTGGCTGAGTTGAGAAGAGTTCGATTCTTCCTTTCTACAATTCCATTTTGTTGAGGTGAATAAGAAGTGGTGAACAATCTTCTAATACCATGTTCAGCCATGTAGTCGAACATCTCGTTAGAGAGGTATTCGCCGCCACCATCAGTTCGGAGTGCTTTCACTTCTATAGACATTTGTGTCTCAGCCATGGCCTTAAATCTCTTGAAACACTCAAAGACTTCAGATTTGTGCTTAATGAACATGACTGTAGAACATCTAGAATAATCATCTATGAAAGTGATAAAATAGATTTCATCTCCTAAGGACGAAGTTGGCATTGGACCACAGAGATCGCTATGTAAAAGATCCAATACATGCTTTGTTTTGATGGAATGTGATTGGGGAAACTTGGTTCTAAAGTGTTTTCCATAGACACATGATTCAAAAAAAAAAGATTTCCTATTAATGAAGAAGGAAAATTCAATCCATCAACTAAGTTATTACAATGCACATAGGCAAGATATCTTGTATTCATGTGTCCAAATCGACTATACCATAAAATAGCATTACCGTTTACATTTTCATGAGAGATGCTAGCTAATGCAACTGAATTAGAGAGTACATAAAGATTTTCGACTCTAGTGCATGTAGTCAGAGTAGTATCTTCCTCGAATATTGTACACTGCTCAGATGAGAAAGTAATAGTGTAGCCCTCATCCGTTATCTTAGAGACTGATAACAGGTTCTTTGATAGCTAAGGAATGTGAAGGACATTGGGAATACAAATAGATAGATCGTTGTTGAATGTGATCTTGACTGTCCCTTTGCCTTCCACGCGTATGGTGCCTGAATCTCCTAGGTAGATGAATTGATCTATACTGTAAGCTGCATACTCGGTAAACCATTCCTTGCGAGAGGTCATGTGTTGGGTAGCGCCGCTGTCCAGGTACCAGCTATCACAGTCTTCGTTGATGTTGCTGTAAGCCATTAACAAATGTGTATCATGCTTTTTGAATTCCACCGTGTTGGAGGAGTCTGGCTGCTGCTGTTATTGCTTCTTCGTCTCGTTGTAGATCCAGATACAACACTCCTTGATGTCGTGATTGGCTCTCTTGCAATATCTGCAGATAAGCTTCTTTCGTGATCCACTATTCTCACCTTGAGTATGAGGCTGACAACTATACATAGTGTATACTGCCAACTCGTAGGGAATGTTGACGTGGACAAGGACTCGTAAATTCTCTCACTTTGCATTTTACATGAAGTGGTTTTCTCTCACTTCGCAAATTTCGAAAATTGGCTGGGAACGTTCCTCGTTCAAAATAGACGACCTTCGACATTTTCTCTCTCTTCGAGATTTTGCAAAAAAGCCGAAGGTGTCCTCAAAAAGGCGAAGGTGCCCTCAAAAAGGCAAAGGTGCCCTTAAAAGGTGAAGGTGCCTTTAAAACATTTTAACTCATGAAAATAGATGACCTTCAAGAATTTTCTCTCTTCGCATTTTTCGGAAAAATGCGAAAAAGTTGAAGGTGTTAAAAACAATTAAACTTTTGAACTATGCAAGTTTTGCATTTTGCGAAAATGCGAAGAAGACGAAACTGTGGAAAACATAGCTCATTTCTGCAGACTGTCGTGACACTTAGAGTATTTTGCAGACTATCGCGAAAGTAATGTATTTTTGCAAACTATTCTAAATGCAAGTTTGTGGAAGCCTTTGAAGATGGCCAAGTCTTCAATGACTTCAAGTTATTAAACTTAACATCTGAACTTGAAATTATGATAGGATTGGTTACCCTTTGCTGGAGATCAGTCGGAAACCCATTGTAGACATTCTTCAAATAAATTGGCTGCCTAAGTTTGTGATTCATGCAGGTATCAGATGAGTAGAAGTAGAACCAAAGTTGGTTTCACCTGACCCTAGATCAATGATCAATAAACGTGCAGGAAGAATCATGAATTAGAAATTAAGGAGACAACTGTGGGATTAATTTCCAACAATTACCATCACCAGGAATAATTCGAGAAGTTTATGTTTTTATGGATCATGCAAATTATTATCGAATATTCATTATATTCTTTGCTAATCTTGCGAGACCTATAGACAAACTGACCATTGTTCCTATTTGGACAGTTGAGGCGCTAGAAGCCTTTGAAAAACTGAAAAAAGCATTAGCTTTGGCACCGATACTACATGCTCCAGATTGGACAATTGAATTTCATTTTCACACTGATGCCTCGAAATATGCTATTGGCTCAATTTTGACACAACCAGGTGAATACAAGAAAGAGTATCCCATACGATTTGCAAGCAAATAGCTTACAGATTCAGAAAAAAATTCTTCGACAACAAAACGTGAAGCATTGGCCATGATTTTTTCCATAAAGAAATTTTGACATTATCTTATGGAAACGCACTTTGCATTTTATACGGATCACCAGCCGTTACTGTATTTGGTATACAAGACATGTAATATAGGGCGTATTGCAAGACGATTACTTTTATTGACCGAATTTGATTTTCTAGTTGTGGTTCACAAGGATAAACAACATTATCTAGTCGACCATGTTTCAAGAATTGAATCCGCACCAGTCAATACTGAAGTGGATGATGAACTACCAGATGCTACGTTATTTTTTGTTGAAGCAGTACCTGAGTGGGCAATGAATATTGTTGAGTATCTGATGCTAGTCAACGTAATGACTCTTTGACAAAAGTACAAAAGAGACAATTGATTCATAAGGCTCAACCTTATCAATTGATTGTGGGACAATTGTATCGTCATAGAATGAATGATATTCTTTGAAGATGTGTTTTACCGCATGAAGTACCTGAATTAATCATGTTTTCACATGATGGAATAGACAAAGGACATTTTTCTACAAATATCATTGTTCACAAGCTTTTGCAATTAGGGTTGTTGGTGGCCTACACTTCATAAAGACACTGAAAGTTATATTTAGTCATGTGATGTTTGCTAACGGGTACGACGTCCTACACAATAGAACTATGAACCATTACATTTGGTTTTATCGCAAGCACCATTCAAGAAATGGGGCCTAGATTATGTTAGTCCTATTTATCTTGCGTGAAGAGGACCTCAAGCCAGATATATCATCGTAGCAACCGATTATATGACCAAGTGGGTTGAGGCCGAGTTGTTAAAGTTGCTGATGCGAAATCTACAGCTAAATCATCATTATTAGATTTAGATGTCCTATTGAGATCGTCAGTGATCGTTGTACACACTTTGTTAATCAAACGATAATGTGTTTGTTGGAAGACTTTTTTGTTATACACCAGTTTAGTACTCCATATTATCCCAGGGGTAATGGCCGAGCTGAATCTTCCAATAAGATTCTCTACAACATTATGACAAAAATGGTTGAATCGAGTCGTTCTAACTGGGAACATAAATTGCATGCAACATTATGTGCATTCAGAACCGCTTACAAGAGTAGCACGAATCAAACACCTTTTCAACTAGGTTATGGTCAAGATGCTGTCATGCCGATTGAATTTTTAGTACCATACTACAATCAGATGATGATAAATCCTTACAACTACGTCATGAAGCTTTGCACAAATTATGTGAAACTAGATTGATGGCAGTTTATGCGTTAGCAGCAGAGAAATCTCATCGTAAGGCATGACACGATCGCTGATTACACAAAAAGGATCTGAAAGAAGCAGATCTAGCACCGATGTAGAAAACCAAGCTGATCAAAGGAAAATTGAAGTTTACTAGTGAAGGACCGTATAAAGTGAAAGAAATATTGAACTACAGAACAATAACTTTGGAACATTTGGATGGAAAACTTTTTGATACTCTAGTGAATGGCAGTCGATTACATAAGTTTTGGTAGCCCGTTCTGCCAGTTTAAGTAGCATGATCCGAGACTATGTTTTTATTTTGATTGTTTTCTAATTTCTTGTTTTCACTACTTAACTGATGTTTTCTTTTAAAAAAAAAAAAAGTGAAAATGAAAATGTATGGAAAGATTGATGAACAAAAGTCAGAAATGTCATCAGGTCAAAAAAAACTGAAGAAAAGTATTTTCAGGAATCAGATCTTTATGGAAAATGACTTGAAAAAAGTACTTTTTGGATCATTTTTTGCACATACTGTTTTAGAGTTGTTCGTCGAGTTTTCAGAGGCAAGATCCACCTTAGATATACCTATACTGAGTTTGGCGAACGTTCTTTCCACCAGTTCGTACCTGTTTTAACCTCAAGCGAATGTTCAGCATCATGCCATTTTGGGAACGTTCGCCGAGAATCTTCTAGTACTTAGGAACCTTCGCCGTCATGCCAGATAAATTTAAAATGCCAATCTTCGCTGAGAATTTTGGAAGCTACTATCACAGTATTGAGCAAGCCTACAAATTTTTGTCCAAAACTGATCACCCAAACTAGTATTTTGTCTAATGGACCCTCCAAATTCATCTATAATAAGGCTGAATTCAAATCAACTGTCACTTGTGCTAGTGGAGCTCTTGCAAAACAAATTTATGACCAAAACTTTCTACGAAGTTTTTCCTGCCTTTTGATATACACTCACGCCTACTTTCAGTCATCATGTCTTCTACTGATACCTCTCAGTCTTTGCAATACTCCGTCCATCGTGATGTTCCAACTGCAACAGACATTATGATGCTCTCTAGCGCAAGCATGGTCGCTCAGTGGATGACTCTTGCCGGGCCCTTGCTCAAGGCAATGAGAATCTACGAGCGGGCCTTTTCTGAAAAAATAAATATGCACTTCATCACTATGGCCTTTAGCACTTGGACCGAGGCCAAATCGAAGTTCTACATCACTTTTCAAATTGCCACACACAAGGTGCGCGTTACTAAAGCCGCCCTTGCAGCCATAAGTATCACATCCAGCAAACAGCCATCGCCAAACCACAAGCACACAAAGAACGTGATCAAGCCCTTCATAGACACCTCCATTGAGTATCACTAGACTCATGACAGGTATCTCCTAGAATCCATCTGAGATCCCATCATCCAACTTCCTGATGGTTGGCAACCTCAGGAAGGAACGCATTTCTTCTTTGATCTTGCACCGCATTGTAGATTCCAACTACAAATTAGGGTCTGGCCCCCTCGAACATTACAACTGGTATAATACGATTTTTGGTGAGTTGGAGAGGCCAATCAAGGATAACACCAAGCAACAATTTGTGGCTGGCCCTCTTCTCTCGCTATTATCTGTCTCGTACCTAGAAGATAGGCTTTGTGGGTTTAGTGCCGATACCATGTTGTCTATTTATAAAGAAGCACCGCCAGAGTCATCTCACCAGGCCTCATCATCACATAGTCGTCGTCTTGTATGTAGCGAAATCGCTATTCTTGATTCATCTCTTGTGACACGTCGAAGGACTAGGCACCCATCGTCCACTGCGCTTCCACCCCCCGCTGCTATTCGCACTGAACTACCCATCCCCCAAACCACTGATGCTTCCCTTGCCTCTGCTTCCTCTCAAGAACAGTCTGTGACTATTGGGACTACAATTCCAGTCATAGCTGCCCAGGTCGTCTCACCCCCACAAAAGAGAGCAGTTTCACCATATACACAATATTTCATGGACATGTACGATGATTCCGACCCCCTTGGGGCCTCAAAAGTTTTTGCCATGCTCCAAAGTCTAGGGCCCTTTGGACTCCAATCCCTTGGAAGAAGATTCAAGCAAGTCCATGATTCTGAAAAAGAAATTGATGCTACTTTTCAGACATTAGAGAAAATATGGGCCCAAAGAGGACCTTATAAGAAATGCCATGTAGGAGAAAGAAAAATAACTATAAAGTAATTAAAATATCATTTTCTAACTTCTTTATGCATCTGCCCGCACTACTTTCCATGTAAATGAATGCACCTTAGTTTAGTCACATCAAACTTCACTAGTACTTAACCATAGTTAAAATATAATTTTCAAAATGCTGAAATATTCCCTCCCAATAGTTGGGAACACTAAAAATTTGAATTAGGAATGATATTTCTGGAACAAAACCTATGCCATCTCTATCTCCAGGGTAAAAAACAAGTGTTTAGTGTCATCTCTATCTCCTGCAGAGTCGTTAACACCATCTCCAGCTTTGTTATTGTCATTGTGTTGTTTGTTACTATACTATTGTACTAATGACAAAGCTTTATCATCTTCATGTGGATCTGTCACCAGAATATGCTCCGCTCAGCACAAGAAATTCAAAGAAACCCAAATTGTCAACTTCTGATATGGTCCGATACAGGGAGGAAAAGCTAAAGCATGTAGATTTATGGTCATCAGGAACATTGTATCATATTGATCCACATTCATTGCAACATCCAGATTTTCATTCGGTGAGTCAGTTAATAATCTATATGTGTCATGGTAAAAATGGCCTTTTGGGTTATTGTGAGAATTTGATGCTCTATGGGAATGCACATTCAATGCAAAGAATACATTATTTGGAGGAGGAATCAAAGAAAATATCAAATGAGTGCGAAGAAAAATCTACAAAGCTGAAAACTTGTTTGGATGAAAATGAGATGCTCAAGAAGGAGATCCAAAGGTTAAAATCTTCTTTGCATCATTATACAATTAGTAATGATGAGATAAAAACTGCATTTCAATCCATGCGTATCTCATATTTGTCTCTTGTTAAAGATGTGGACGTGCTCAACAGAAAGGTCCGAAGCAACAAGAGGAAAAGACTAGTAAACAAGGATATATGTGATCTATCATCCAGAGGAGGTCATAGAAAAAGACAAATCCATGCATTCAAGTAAGTTATAGCCTGGTTAATAGATGCACACATCTTCTTGTATATATCCGTGTAGGAATGTTGTCTGGATGTCCATCTGGTGAATATCCAGATCTTCTACAGCAGCTATAGCCAATAAAGTACAAATAGACTGATGCTTTACCACTGGACTAATGGTCTCAGTGTAGTCTATCCCATTTACTTGTTCAAATTCTTTAACCACCAATCTAGCTTTCCATTTCTGATCTGCATTGCAAACATAATGTTCATGAAAATGTCAGTAGAAATTAGGACACTCATAGTATTCACAGCAGTAATAAGCAAATCAACAGAAAGTTGAAATGAATAAATAGCAAAACCAGTGATTATGAATGAATCAAAAAGTTCAAGCAATATTCAATACCAAACCCATTCATGCTTAAGCATGAGGGATCACTTCGTAATAATCGACCCGTTGCCAATCAGCCTCGAAGACCATTTGGCCGATGAGATTTCGATTGGAAACTCACTAGGCTCTATCTTGATTTCTAAATCTATGAAATCAATGTTAAACAATAAAAAAATATAAAAGATTAAGGCTTCAGCTATTGATAGCATTATGAATGAAGTTGGAAAAATATTAGACACTACATTGATTCAGGGGGCATGTGACTTTTCTAGCATCAGTAGATAAGCATATGCAACAATGTTTAAGATGATAAAGGAGGCATTTGCATAGGTAAATATTAAAAAGTTTCCAATTCCACGACCATTTTATTTTTAAAAAAAAGAGACATGTTTAACCAAGGTATGCAGACAATAGTTATCTCATATCAATGAAGTGTATTGCTCAAAAGGATAAAGTCTAGCATAGAATAATTCCAACAATTTATTTATTGACACTAATCAGTTATTAACATTCATCATAAATTTTTATGATATTACGAATGAGAATGTCAATAACTAGTTGATAGTTGTTCTCAAGTTAGATGAGTCTGAAATTATAAAAGGACAAAAAATAAAAAAAGTTAGTCTCACGATCATGAATGGAGCACTTTCAAATTCAGAAGACTCAGAAGGCCAAAAGTTCAGTGTTCAATCAGAAAATGATATCTGGTGGTTGGCAGCATTTCAGGTATAGCAGTTCCTTCACATAATCAATAGAGATAATCATTGTAATATGGATTTCATTTGAAAAATCTTCTTTTGTTAATATTATGAGGCTAATCACGTTTTTGTATTCTCTTATAGGTGATGAAAGAAGACCATGACATTCTCCCATGGATATTTAATAGAATGTCATATCTTGCCACCATAAAAAATCACATGGAGGGAGTTCCACTCAATATTCTTGGAATTGGCACTTTCAAAATTGAATGGCATTTAGCAGGAGATCTGAAGACATTAAAATGTATGTTCTATGTGTCCCATGGCGCTAACTCTAAACACCCTTGTTTGTACTGCATGAAGACAACAAAAGACATGACAAGGAGTACAAGAATATCAAGAGATCGAGAAGATCCTAATTGGAAACCTGTACTGCCGATTTCTCTTCAGAATGTTCATATTTGTACATTGCATGCAGAGGTGCATATTATAGAAAAAATAATATATCTTCACATGTTGTTTGCATGTAATTCCAAGCCAGAAGCAGATGCAAAGGAAATTATTTCCAGATTAGAGGATGTGTTGTCTAAAGCAGGCTTACATAAAGGCCATGTTAAAATAAAAAAAGACGACAAGTTATTAGAAAACAGAAAATATTCCATGCAAGCCGAGCATTGAAAGATCTAAAGCTCAAAGATTTTTATCAAATTATTCTGGCAAACAATCCAAGATTCAATACTCCGTTTGGAAAGAGATTATTACAACAACTCAAGATTTCAAAGAAGAAGGTTCTACTCGTATACACAAGGTAGAAGTTTGGAAAAAATTAGACAACATGGTGAAATACTTGAGAAAAGATAAATTTTCAGATACTGATGTACAAATGATACAGAAAACAACCAGTGAATTTGTGGATGCAGTTCGAAGTGCATGGGGTGTTGATCATATAACACATTATTTGGTAAGATTTCGATGTTACACTACTATAGACAAATATGTGCAATTAAATTAGATACTTTTGGTATTGATTTAGATTATGTTTTTATGACATGCAACACATATTACGGCATCATTTGACATTCTTTGCAAGAAATAGTGGAAGTCTTAGCATATGGTCATCGCAAGGAATGGAAAAATCTCATCGGCAAACAAGAGCAGCATTTCATAAAGTACACAACATGGCGGGACTAGCACAAAGAACAGCTATATACTGCAACTTTTTCAATGGTTTTACAAAAGAATCCAGATTCGTCATAATACAAAATCGACGGATTATAAAAAATTTCAAAAAACATGCAAATTTATACAAGCCAATAGGCAATAGACACACAATAAAATTTTGTATATGAAATGAAAGTTTTTACAAAATACAATATAGCAGTATCTACTCAACTTCCAATACTTTCTCTAATAAAAGTTGCAACTTAGAATCATGCAACAATTTTTTTTTTGTATGGATCCAACAGCTCATAGTTTTCATGCTTACTCAGATCAACATAAGCAGCATACAATAAAAAATGAGATGATTTGAACATGGAATTCACTGGTCCATATCCTAAAATTTTAAGTGCAATAGTTTTCTTTACAAAACTTATTCTATGCACCTTATTAACCTCCAAGAAAATGAGACAGAACCTTGATTGTCATAATCATTGTCTCACCATGTTGATAAAACTTTGAATGGACAAAACTAATCTCATTATTCTTGAAGAACTTCAGATAATGCTGTAGTGCATGATCTTTTGAAAATTCTCCTGCAGAAGATCTCTGCCCTTCTCGACGAATTGCAAAATCATCGAGAAAAATTGTTTCCTAAAATGAAAAAATCCAAAGTAAGCTTCAGTACATAATCTGACATAACGAATCTACTAGTCCATAATAAGATACAAAACTTACGCATTCATCATTGTTTTCCTTGATTGTTGTCTCTCCACCAATGTTATGTCCACCTCTCAATGTCAATATAGTTGGTGAATAGACAGTTGGTTTTGGAAAACTAAGCTGACTTTGAATTCTAAGAAACTCCTCTTCAGAAGGTAGATCATCTTCTTTATTGCGCATTTCCTCCACAACCATTTTTAGGCAATCTTTCCCTGAGTAAAGCTCATCATTATGTACATCATCCACATCAGAGAGAAGATCATTGGCATCAAAATCAATTATATCTGAAAATTCATTAAGCTCTTTGCTCAAAATGCAAAGAGTCTCAGCTTCAGTGAAATAAAAAAGATCCGATATATCCGATAATGTCAAAAAAGAATTATTATCTATATGATAAGTAGGTAATGTGATAAGACATTTATCAGAAGTAGAAAGGGTGTTGGAAGTTGTAGGGCCAATAAACGATGCCATGTTCCGTGCAAGATCAAAATTTTTACAATCATCTAAACTAACTCTCGTATCAATAAAAAAAGTTTCTATATCTACAATCTTCAACTTTTCAAACTTTGTACCATCTGAAGAAGCAGCTTCAGAAGTAGAAGGGCCAACTTCCAAATCATCAGAAATATTTAACCAGAAAAAAAAAAAAAAAAACAAATGCAGATTGAAAATCAACAAATCTATATTTTTTATTGTGAATTGGGCACTCATCTACAAACTTGAAATCATTATGTAACTTGGTGAACATTCTGTCAAGCTTAGCTTTATAGCTATGCTTGTCGAGTGCCATCAAGTCCTGACAATGAGTCATGTCTTTTTTTTCTGAGATCTGAATAAGGGAGTACTGAACAGAGACTTAAATCTGAGATAAATCTCAGAATATGCTTCCACACCAGGACCCTCAGTAATAGAAGGAGGAATAAAAGAAAAACGAGAAAAAAAAGATTTGAAATACTCTAAAGTATCAGTAATACCAAATTCATTAAAAAAAAAATAAACTAGATGTGAAATTCTCAATATCGCTTTCAGGCGCAAAATGCAGGTCACACAAGAATCTCAAGGCAATGTGCGCTCGAAAGAGATATCAAGAAACAGGGTATTGGATCCGAGCTCGTGTATAAAGATCAGAAAAAAAATGAGATGTAAGGTGTGCTTGAGTGCAATACCGGACCAGGCAGTATCGGTTCTAGGTGCAAGTAAGTCAACGGAACGTAAACAGTGGAAAGGGCGTGCTTGAAATTGATATCCGGATAAGAAATTAGAAATTTGCATAAAAATCCGTGTCAAAAATGGCCTATTTATAAAGAAAGTTTGACGTGTGGAGGAGTTCCAAAGCGACACATGTCGACGCATGATTCGTCAAGTATATTCCATCATATAGACAATGATTGATCTGACATCTATCACATTTAGAATAACACTGTCCAAATCTGATTCGTGCACGTGTCCAGGCCCACATGGCCTCATAATTGAGTCATAATTGTCAGTACGAACAATACACATGGACCAGTTAGATGCAGACACGTGTCATCAGTCATTTTTTCACACGTGCAAATATTTCCTATATATACACCCTCAAAAATTTCATTTTCTTGGCAGAATTTTCATTTTTCGCTCCCAATATCGCACTCGAGCGCGCTCTCTCATAGCAAAATAGTCTGCCTTCTCACCGTGTGCTCGAGACCGATACCGCTGTGATTCCAATATCACTTTCAAGTGTGGATCTCTTTCCTTCACATATTCTCTATCTATCTTGCACTCGAATGCGATATTCAGTTCTGGTATCGATCTCAAGCGATTGCAAATTTTTTTGTTTCATTCCTTGCGCTTGGGTTCAAATTTTTTTTTTTCTAATTTACTTTTTTTAGTTTTTAGAATGATGGCTAGGACCAAATCCACTGCCTGTGCCATAACCACTGTATAGCCATCCCATGCCCGTGTTCCCCTTGGCACTGGCCGTAGACATGGCAAAAAGCAGGTCTGGCTGAGGGAGATTAGTGACAAAATTTTCATAATTCACACGTGTGGAGAATGTCCACAAGTATGATTGATCTTGATTAAGCTTTGTGATTCGCACAGTAACCTGATTCTAGATTGTTTAGCAAGATCTAGTTCAAAAGAAATGGCTTAATCACAATCTAGCATGCCAAGCATCAGATTATGATAGCAATGAATCAAAGAATGAACAAAAGTACAAGATTTTAGTGTATTAGCATTAACTTCAACACGAATTAGAGAGAGAAATCTAGAGAGATAACAAACAAAATAGTTTAGATCCAAAATGGCATGAGGTAGCTACAAAACTTTGGTTCTTCAAAATTAATTGTGAAGAGAGCTACACATATTTATGGAGTTTGAGGTAGCTTGAGGTAGAACCACATCTAACCATTCCAAAATGACAACTAAAGTGACATCTAGAGTCTATGTGACATTTGTCACTTGCCATGCATGAAATTCTACCAACTTTTTACAAGTGTACGAGCTCTAACTAACAAAGTACAAATCATCATGCATGTGTCCATTACACTTTGTGCATGCCTTGCATGTCACTATGAATCACTTACAATTAATGCATGTGAACTTTCACGAGTTTCTACAAGCATGAATTTGCCAATTCTATGTCTACAAACTATATGCAAGTTGTATTCTTCAAACTATACATTCATAACCATGTAGCTTGAGTTCTATGTAGGCCAAACTTGGCATTTTGCATTTATGAGCCACATACTTGCATGGTACAACATTTGTAGCAAGCCAAGAAATCAATATGGATTTGTTTTTCCAATTTTAACACTCCTCCTAAAAATAATCTATATTGATTTGAACATGGATCTTGGTATAACTCTAAGATTGGCTCTATGCTTGATGAAGAAACTTTTGCTCAAAGGTTTGGTGAGCATATCAGCAATGCAAGATGATGTGTCGATGTGCTCCAAATTGATTTCCCCTCCAATGAGCTTCTCTCTCACGAAGTGATGTGCAACTTTGATATGCTTGCTCCTTGCATGGAATATCGGATTGTTGGCAAGGGCTTGGGCTGAAATGTTGTCACACATGATAATAGGTAGATCCTCTTCGAAGATTATCTTTAGTTTCACTAGTAACCTCTTAATCCAAAGCACTTCCTTTGCTGTTGTAGTGAGTGCCTTGTACTCAGCTTCGCATGATGAGAGTGATACAATATCTTGCTTTTTGGAAAGCCAAGATATCAAGTTTCCTCCAAGATATATGACATAAGCACTTGTAGATTTTTGATTTGCTCTATCACTTGTAAAATCTGAGTCAGAATAACTAATAATAGAAAGATCTTCACTTTTATACAATAAACCAAAATCAAAAGTTGAAGATATATATCTAAGCACTCTCTTGGCCATTTTCCAATGATAGATAGTACGATTTTGCATAGCCTGGCTCAACTTATGAACACTAAAGCTTATGTCAAGTCTAGTTATTATGAGCCAAATTAAGGAGCCTATAAGACTTCTAAAAAGTGTGATGTCCACGAAGGACCTTTCATCAGCTTTGTTAGAATCCTTTACATTTTGTTCGATAGGTGTTTCTATACTCTTACAGTTCAACATATTGAACTTCTTTAACATTGAAAGAGCATACTTGGATTGACATACAAAAGCTTTATCTTTAAGAAAGTCAATCTCTAATCCTAGAATATAGTGAATTTTTTCAAGATCTTGCATCTTGAACTCTTTTCCAAGTGCAATCTTGGTTTCCTCAACTAACTTGATACTACTTCCTGTCAGAATGATATCATTAACATAAATAAGACGAATGACAATATCTTTATCAAAAAACTTGACATATAAGGAAGGATCATAGTTACTAAGATTAAGTCAAGAATATCATGACCTTGGAGCTTGCTTCAATCCATATAAACTTTTGAAGAGCAAGCAAACTTTTTCTTTATCATGGATGAACCAAATAGGTTGATCCGTATAAATCTCTTCTTCTAGATACCCATTTAGAAATGCATTAGAGACATCCAGTTGAAGAACTTGCCAATTGAAAAAACAAGCAAGAGAAATTATGATTCTAATTGATACCATCTTTGCAACTAGGGCAAAGGTCTCCTCATAATCAAGTCCATAAACTTGAGCAAAACCTTTAGCACAAAGCCTAGCCTTGTACTTGTTGATTGTGCCATCTTGATTATACTTGACTCAAAAAATCCACTTGCAACCAATGATGTGCTTGTTGGATGGAAGATCCACAAGCTCCCATGTCTTATTGGCCATCAAAGCTTCATATTTCTCCTTCATGGCAAGGTACCATTCCTTCGAGTTGAGTGCATCATATACAACCTTAGGCTCCTCATGAGAAATAAAATAGGCATAATTAGTGGAGTTGATTTTCACTTGCTTGCCTCTATCTTCATAGGTAAGCCTTCTAGGCTTGGATCTTTCTCTTTGAGATCTCCTTGGTGAAAATATTCGAGGTGACTCCTCCTCAATTCTCGGCCCCATCTCTCCATGGTAATCTTCAAGGGTGATGATCGGAGTATCTTTGTGAGAATATTTGAACTCGGCCTCCTCAAGAATGTATTTTTGATCTTCATGGAATATAACATCTCTACTCTCAATTGTAGTTGAGGTAGAGGGAACATATATTCTGTAAGCTTTCTTGTTGAATGCATATCCAACCATGATCCCTTTAATAGAATTAGGATCATCTCTTTTCCTTGTTTCCAAGGGCACATTAACAAAGCAAGCACAACCAAAAACTCTAAGGTGATCTACCTTAGGTTTCTTTTTAAACAAGACTTCTAAAGGTGATTTTCCAGCAAGTGCATTGTGAGGTAATCTATTGCACAAATAGTTTGCACAATTTATAGCTTCACCCCAATAATCAATAGGCAAAAAAGCTGCTACTCGAATTGCTTTAGCACATTCACATAAAGATCTATTTTTCCTCTCAACTACTCCATTTTGAGATGAAGAATAAGCACAAGAAAACTCTCTCTTTATTCCTTCACCTTCACAGTACTCATGAAACTTGTTGGAGATGTATTCACCTCCTCCATCACATCTTAAAGCTTTAACTTTAAAAGAAAACTGTTTTTCAACATAAGCTTTGAAGATTAGGAAGTGATAAAAAACCATTGCCTTTGAAGAAAGTAGATACATCCAGGTATATCTAGTAAAGTCATCAATAAAGGTGACAGAACATGTTGCACCACCAATACTTTTAGAAGAGAAAAAATGTACATCTGAGTGTATAAGCTCCAAAGGATGAGTAGTCTTTATAAAAGACTTCTGATATGGCTTTTTGTGTGACTTTTCAATGGCACAAGCTCACAAGGCTTGAAATCTTTAGAAAGAGATTTTGGAAGACCAATAGCCTTCACCTTCTTAACCATAGAAGACATAGATTTGAAGTTAGGATGACCCAACCTTCTATGCCACAGCTCCTCCTTAGATAACAAAGCAGCTTCACAAAGGTTTGTATTCTCATAAGAATTCAACTTAAAAACTCCACCACATCTAGTTCCATCAGCAAGGATCTCATCTTTTCTCTTGATAAAACAAGTATTGGAGTTGAACTTTACATCACAACCATTATCAAGCAACTTTTCTACACTAATTAAGTTCTTTGTGAGTTTTGGAAAGAAAAGAAAATTAGAAAGTGCAAGAAATTTTGAAGAAGCAGGTTTTAATGGAATGTTGCCAATTCCTTCTATTGGGCACTCATGATCATTAGCTGTGTAAATAGATCTCTTGAGTCCTTTGAAAGGTAAGATTGAGTCAAATGACTCCTTTGAATAGCACATATGTGAAGAGGCTCCACTGTCTATGTACCAAGCTCCATCTTTCTTGAAAGGTGATGAAAAAAAACTAGACATCATAAGTGATCCTTCTCCATCACTTGCAACAGAATCTTCTTCAATATCTTTGGAGAGATTAGCTTGCTTGAGTTGGTTTTTCTTCTTGAAGCAATTAGAGGCATAGTGCCCCATCTTGCCATAGAAGAAACACTTCACTTTCTTCTTCTTGGTCTTTGAGTTAGAAGGATGAGATGTATCATCCTCTTCACCATCTTTGTCTCGATCTTTGGCTTTGTCTTTGTTGGATGCTTGAGAGAACTGATTCTTACTCCTTCCTTTCTACTTGCCTTTGACAAAGAGGGCTTTGTCACTTTCACCATGCTCGAGTTTGTTCATCCTGGAGAGTTTATAGCTTTGTCTAGCTTCTTCAGAAATAAGAATTCCTTGGAGAGTTTCTAGATTAGACAACTCGTCTTTAATAGCAAAAGACTGAACAAGATTATCATAATCATCTCTCAAGCCATTCAGTATGACTTGAACTAGCTCATCTTGGTTAATGGTAACACCAACACAGGAAAGCTCTCTATGTAAATCTTTAACTCTCAGATCATAGTTAGATGCACTCTCTTCACTTCTAGATCTAATTCCTAAGAGTGAGTATTTGATACAACTTCCTTCAAAGGAATATTTATAGGCTATAGTGAAAATAGCAAAGGATATAGGATATCTGATCCTATTTCAAGAAAAGTCAAAGTTAGCAAGGATGTCTTATTTGATGAATCTCAAAGTTACAAGTTGTCTCCAAATGCATCTAATCTTTTAGATGATGAAGATCTTGCAACACCCGAGGAGGAGCCTCTTGAAAATGATCTTTTGGAAGCTCAAAATCAAGTTCCAAAGGAGTCGAGAAGATCCACAAGGAGCAAGGCCGAGCCTTCAAGGCTCACATACTTTGAGAAAGAGAAGCAAAGGGAAGACACAACTCCTTCTGCCTCTTACTCTTTTCTAACCACAATGCTTGAAGAGCCATCATGTTATGAAGATGCAAGTAGATCACAAGTTTGGAGAGATGCAATGCAAGTAGAGTTTGATGCTTTGATAGATAATCAAACTTGGAATCTTGTACACCTTCCATATGGGGAGAAGCCACTTGCATGTAAGTGGATCTATAGATTAAAGTACAATCAAGATGGATTTATAAAAAATTACAAAGCTAGATTGGTTGCTAAGGGGTTTCTTCAAACTAAAGACATAGACTATGAAGAAACATTTGCTCTTGTAGCAAAGCTTGCAACCATTAGATTGACATTCGTATTGCTACTTTATTCAAGTGGAATCTCTATGAAATGGATGTGACAAATGCTTTTTTGAATGGCTACTTGGAGGAAATATACATGTTGCAACCTGAGGCTTCATCAAGGATGGTGAGGAGGACAAGGTTTGTCACTTAAGGAAGAGCCTATATGGCTTGAAGCAAGCATCTAGAGCTTGGTACTCTAGGTTGCATGATTTTCTCTACTCTCTTGGCTTTGTGATTAGCTCTTATGAGCCTTCTTTGTATATCAAATGCAATGATGGAAAGATCATCATTTTAGTACTTTAGGTTGATGATATCATATTGACAGGAAATGATGGTGAAGGCATAAGAAATGGTAAAGCTTCTTTGTCTAGTGAATTCAAGATGGTAGATCTAGGACTTCTTAAGTTCATACTTGGAATAGAAGTTACTAAAGGTAGTGATTCTACTTTTATAAGTCAATCAAAGTATGTTACTTCCATTCTTGAAAGGTTTGGTATGAAAGATTGTAAGGGGATTGACACCCCTATGGAGCAAGTTTGTAAAGTTACTAATGATTGTGATGAAGCATCCTTTGAGGACATCACACTCTTTAGGAAGCTAATAGGCTCCTTAATTTATTTGACAATCACTAGACCAGATTTGAGTTATAGTGTAAGCAAGTTAAGTCAATATATGCAAGGTCCTTTGATGAATCATTGGAAAAGTGCCAAGAGAGTGCTTAGATATGTCTCTTCTACTAGATTTTTTGACATTCTCTATTAAGGATCTAACTTGTACTTGCGGGCATTTTTGGATTCAGATTTTGCAGGAGACAAGATGGATAGAAGATCCATAAGTGCATTTGTCACTTTTCTTTGTGGAGGAGTGATATCTTGGCTTTCCAAAAAGCAAGATACAATTTCTCTTTCCTCTTACGAAGCCGAGTACAAGGCATTGACTTCAACAACCAAAGAACTCCTATGGCTAAGAAGACTTTTGGTGAAGTTTCAATAGAACAAAGCATATTGAGATAGCTCATCACTTGTGAGGGAGAAGGTTCAATCCAAGGAGGTTCAACTTCATCATGTGCCATCATCTGAGTGCATAGCTGATATCTTAACCAAATCTTTGGCTAAAGATTCATTTTTCAAGTTAAGAGATGCTCTTGGAGTTGTAGATAGATGTACATTAGACTTGCCAAGTTAGAAGTGAGGAGGAGTGTTAAAAATATCACTTCCAACTTGATGTACTTTGTAGATCTTAGGATAATTGATCTTGATAGGATCTCACACGTGTGGAGTCTGTTCCCACATGTGAAATAATGTACGTAAGTCACTTTTATAAAGTTAGATTGATTTTAGCTTGATCTACACTAGTGTGAAATTGACCTTTGAGTAGAATCTTGAAATTGGTCAAACTGGTCAAACTTTATGTAAATAGATTGGACTTCCATGTGAATGAGTTATCTCACCCATGTCAAGATACCATTCACATGTGTGGATAAGCTTCTAGATGATAAGATAGGAAGATTCCATTAGATCTTATTTTATAGGGAATGTTCCTATAAATGTGGAAGACTAGCTTTTTGTTTTCTAGCCAAAGAGAATAGTCAACTTTGGGAAATGAGCACATATGGCTCCCATTGGTGGATCTGGATAACTAGTCACTCTTCACACGTGTGAAGGCTTGCTGGACAGTACACAACTCGTGGATGTACTTGATCTATAAAGGGATCAACCAAATCAACGAGAAGTAGATGTGACATTGGCAAATTCTAGTCTTGCTTGTATTTCCACATTTGTCTTGTGTTTTTGTGATTGAAATGCATTTCTAAGCTTGATTACTTTACTATCTGTAAACAGGTCGTATAGGTATTGTCTTCCACACGTGTGAGGCCGCTCATCCAAGTTTTTAATCATTTGATCCATTGCTCTTGCTTATATCATAGTGTAAAGCATCTAGATCAAGACCTAACACCTAGAACTTGATAGATCTTTGGATTACGCAATCAATAACTCTTAATGATTGATAAGTACAATCATAATTGTCCTTTTTCTCTGAAAATTGATAGTTGCTAGACGCAAAAACAATCTAATAGAGAGCTTATGCTAAATATAATCACAGCTTTAAGTGTTCCAATTGCCCGACAGGATCTTAAAAATTAATTCATACTCACAAAACAAGAGTACAATCTACCGAAGAGATTAGAAATGGTTTCTGTGTGTGGTATTATTGAAAAATAGATTCAATGTGAAGTTTAGTTTTGAAATAGATTGAAATAGCAGTGTGATAATGCAAGTTCCTCAGGTGTCAAAGACAGCCATCGTCTGATCAAAAACTGAGGAGTCATAGATGTCTACGTTTTGATCAGAGTGAGTACACAAGCGCGATCATACAGCAATAAAGTGCATTCACTCACAACAAGCATTCATCTACATTATACATAGATAGAAAAGCATGTTGTTGCTATATTACACTGAAGCACAATCAAATAGCAAAAAAAACCAAAATGACAGTGTAACTGGGGGGGCTCAAAATCATATGTCTCAGTGACGGAGCGTCTCAAGTAATCTGTGCTGGGATGATCTACTTATAGATTGCATCCATGTGTTAACTACATTAAATGTTTGTCACCTGATTTGGTAAGTTGTTGTACTTGGAAGTATATGGCTTTTGTGACAACTATACATAGTGTATACTATCAACCCGCAGGGAATGTTGACGTGGACGAGGACATCGCCAATTCTCTCACTTCACATTTTACGTGAAGTGGTTTTCTCTCACTTGGCAAATTTCGAGAAGGACTTCTATGCCTTTTAAGGCAAGAGGCCTCTCTGCTATAATATTGCCTTCCTCTGTATTGGAAAGGACTTCTATTCTTTTTTTATCATATATAATAATATCTGCATCCTGAGAAACCTGAAAGGCCGTTAAGACAGGAGCATCTTGCTTTTGAGGGCCCTCGATTTTAGGTGCAATGCTTACACCGTTCTGTACATAGGTTCTGATCAACTCTTGCCAAAATTTATATACATCATTAGGAGTATACGACTCAAGAGTGAACTGTATTCACAAAACACATGAATCAGCAAATTACAAACAATGATAGTAAATAAATATGAATTAGAATGAAAGAAATTACAAATGAACAGAATATTACCTTTTCAATATCTACATCCACTTGTAGATTATACCACTCAAAAAAGAACCTTGTATTGTACAAGATGAACCATGCACAACTGAAAGCGTCTATTTGCTGTACACACTGCATATATTGAACAAAAATTAGTAATATTATGACAAAAAATTATATTTATGTTGTGATGATAAATTTAAACTAAAAAATAATACATGCATATCAGAGATAAATATACCTTGAGAGATTTAATGGTTATCTCTCCAATTGAGATTGCCGTTGTCGGTATTTCCCGAATGACATCATGAAGTAGAGAATTAAATTCTCTATGTGTATTAGCCAAAAAGTAGGATTCAAACTAGCCAAAGTGTCTCAATCCACTTTGTGTGTCTGATCTAGATAACTTGTTTTGTGGAATATTTGAGAGTCATCTCAAATACAGTTGCAAGTGTCTCACATAGGAAGGTAGTACATCCTTGAAAATACCTATAGTGAAAGAGAGCAGCAACTTTAAGTCTAATTGGAAGAAGCTCAAACATATCTCAGTCCAATAACTAAGAAGTCTTCATTAAAATGGCATCTCAGGGAGGATATCTTCTAGAAGCCAGTGAAAGACTAAACATTTCTAATTACTCAATTTGGAAGTTCAGAATGGAGTCTATCTTGATACTCCAGGATGTTATGGATATTGTGCTTGGTGTTGAGGAGGAGCCTCAAGCACAGGCTAAAATTCTTAAGTACAAGAAAAGAGCTAGAATGGCTCTACATTTCATTAAGATGAATGTATATAATGTGGTGAGATCCCACCAATAGCACTACTAGGAAGCCTATTACATAAGTAATTAGCACAAGTTATGGTCTCCCCCCAAAAAGTGATGGGTAGAGATGCATCAAGTCTTAAAGACTTTGCACATTCACAAAGACTCCTATTTTTCTTCTCGACCGCCCCATTTTGTTGGGGGGTGTAAGGACAAGTGAGCTCTCTCTTAATGCCATTGATCTCACAAAAGTCTCTCATCTTGTTGGAGATATAATTACCTCCATTATCACATCTTAGAACTTTAATGCAAGAACCAAGTTGCTTTTCCACTAGAGACTTAAACTTTACAAAAGCTTCATATACAAGGCTTTTCTTAGGCAATAATTCAATCCAAGTGTATCTAGTACAGTCATCTATAAAGGTCACATACATTAAAGCACTTCCATTACTTTCATGAGAAAAAGCATGTACATCTGAATGGATAAGATCCAAAGGTGAGGTAGATCTTGTTAAAGATCTCTTGTAGGAAGTCTTGTGTGACTTTGCAAGGCCACATGCCTCACACACTTTGCCACACTTCTTGAAACCTTTTGGTAGGCCGAGAGCTAGCTCCTTTGATGCCATGGATTCCATTGATTGAAGACTAGGATGGCCCAATCTTTTGTACCAAAGCTCCACTTGAGTCATCTCCTCCCTAACCATATACACACTTTCAATAGCCACATTAACATGCAACTTAAAGAGCCTTCCTTGATTAATGCCACTAGCTATGCACTTATCACTTTTCAAGATGGAACACACTCCATTCTTGAAATGTACATCTAGTCCATTGTCCACAATTAACACTCAGCAAGTTTTTTGTAATGGATGGAACATACAAAACATTATCAAGATCTATCCTCTTAGATGATCCTAAGCATAATGGAATAGATCCTATGCCATCTATCTTACATTCTTGATCACTAGCAGTATTGATTGACTTCTTAGAATCATTACAAGAAAGTAAAGTAGAAAAGTAATGCGTATTGAATGACATGTAGAACTAGCCCCACTATCAATCCACCATGTCTCTTGGCTTGATCTTGGTGTAGATGCTACCATCAAGGATGTGTTGAAGCCATCCCCTTCCTCCTTCCCTTGTGCAAGGTTGCCTTGATCTTCACTCCCTTGTGCATTCTTCTTCTTACCCAAAAATCGATCTTGACCAAAAATAATGATGATACCTCTCTCCTTGAACTCGCTCTCTCAAGTAAAACTCAAAAACGACACATTATCAATGATTTCACAAGAACTATTAATCATTTAGATCACTCTTAGACTTGGCTCTGATACCATGTCAATTTTCAGTGAAAAAGGACAATTATGACTGTACTTATCAATCATTAAGAGTTATTGATTGCTTAATCCAAAGATCTATCAAGTTCTAGGTGTTAGATCTTGGTCTAGATGCTTTACACTACGATTTAGGCAAGAGCAATGGATCAAATGTTTCTACATTTCAATTACAAAAACACAAGACGAATGTGGAAAATACAAGCAAGACTAGAATCTGCCAATGTCACATCAACTTCTCATTGATTTGGTTGATCCCTTTATAGATCAAGTACATCCACGAGATGTGTACTGTCCAACAAGCCTTCACACGTGTGAAGAGTGCCTAGTCATCCAGATCCACCAATGGGAGCCATACGTGCTCATTTCCCAAAGTTGACTATTCTCTTTGGCTAGAAAACAAAAAGCTAGTCTTCCAAATTTATAGGAATATTTCCTATAAAATAGGATCTAATGAATTTTCCTATCTTATCATCTATAAGCCTATCCACACTTTTGAATGGTATCTTGACATGTGTGAGTAATAACTCATTCACATGGAAGTCCAATCTATTTACATAAAGTTTGACCAATTTGACCAATTTCAAGATTCTACTCAAAGGTCAATTTCACACTAGTGAAGATCAAGCTAAAATCAATCTAACTTTATAAAAGTGACTAATTATAATCTTTCACACGTGGGAATAGGCTCCACACATGTGAGATCCTATCAAGATCAATTATCTTAAGATCTACAAAGTACATCAAGTTGGAAGTGATATTTTTAACAATAGTTGATTGTAACGGGAGAGTTGTTCTGCAATATTCATGTTGTCTTCTCCGTTCATGTTCTTCTATCTCCCTTGCCCCATTTTTAACTGTACAATGACTTTGATTTTGGAATAATCCGTAGCAAAGCCATGTCTTGATATCACATGCCCAAGAAAAACTCCGTGAGAAACCCATATCTGACACTTTTCTGGATTTAAGGAGATTTGGTACTTGCGGCAGTGTTCAAATACTTTTTCCAGATGATCTGGGTGGTCTATACCTGTGCTATGGACTCCGAGATCATCCAAGTATATTTCAAAGAATTTTTGTAGATAGTCTTTGAAAGTGAAGTCACTCTTTGGAATGTCCAAAAGGCATTACTTTACAGGCATAAGTGTCCCATTTTGTTGCGAAAGCTATTTTATAGCAATTTGTAGGTGCAATCATGACCTAGTTGTATGCACTAAATCCATCAAAAAATTGTAAGCTTCCGCTCTAGCAAGGCAGTCTAAAATGCTTTTAGTATAAGACAACTAAAAGTGATCCTTTCGTGTCACTTTGTTCAAAGCTTTGAGATTCACACAAATTCTCAATTTTCCACTCTTCTTAGGAACAATGACAATTGGTGAAATCCATTCGGTGTGCTCGATCTCAAAAATGAAATCGGCTTCAAGCAATCTTTGTAACTCTTTCTTTATCAAATCCGTAATATTAGGATTACAACGATAGAACTTTGTGACCTTTGGAACTACATCAGGCATTAAGGGCATGGTATGCTCAATAACTAATGTCGAAATCTTTTTGAGATCTTTATAAGTCCGAGCAAAGCAATCTTGATACTTAATAAGCAATTTCCATAGCGCTTGAAACTATTCAGGAGTAAGTTGTGCTCTAGCTTGTAGAATCTTTTCTGGTTCTCCTGGTTCAGCAAGATTCATGGGCTGCGTCCTAGCTGGTGGGCCATCGTAAACATCTTTAGATTCTGACACTTGTTCTTCAGGTTCATGATGTGCTTTTGGTAACATAATAACCACATCATTCAAAGTATAGCTTTTGAAATGCTCTGGCATATCATGTTGTACTTCATCTGATTTTTATTTTTCAAAAGGATTAGCCTTGGTTCTTCGTTTAGTTTTTTTAACAGGAATCGATCATGGAGGCAATGACTTCCTAGATGGTGATGTCTTCCGAGAACTCTGACTCAAAGAATCACCCTTGACTTTCCCTTTGACTTTGTCTAATAAATGTGGCACATTCTTAGAATCAACCTTTTGAGGTGGATTTTTCCATTTCAAGACTGTATTATAGTGTTGCTTGGTTTGTTTCTTCATCATTGGTCTTGTAATCTTGTCTGATGCGAATGTAATGCAGAAAAAATGCACTCAAAAAATGCAAATTCTAGCCAAGACTCTGGTGACAAACTGACAAAATTAGATCACAAACGATTTGCAAAATTTTTCGCGGCACTCGAATTATTTATGTTTGAGTTGAATCAATTAGGGTCTATAACACAAGCAAACGAAACGAGACGAATTCTAAACGAAAATGTAACAAAACAAAGCGAAGCGAATTTTGCACTGACATTGATTCATGCTGGAAGCACAAAACTCCAAAGCCCACTGCCGGCTGTATCACTCCTACAATCCTTCAGAGAGTAGTCAGACACTACTGATCTACGTTAACAAATAAATGCAGCATTCAACAATATCAAACCAAGATGTGAAATTAGAATAAACAAGTGAATCAGACACACGAATAGTAGCAAACAAATTTACATACAAGATCATTCAATCATCTAGAATAATAATGTGCACAACAACTACAAAATTATCTATTGATTTTTTTTTCGATTCTTCAAGCACTGCATGCAGATCCATGCAGTGCGTTGGTGTGAGAGAAATATTGTTCTCTCACGAATTTACATCTCGCTTGTTGAAAATTGTCACTTCTCACTTGACATTGGTTCATGTAAATATTGATCAAACATTAGAATATGTTGATGATATGATTTCACACGTGTGGAGCATGTTCCCATGTGTGAAAGGATGTACTTTTCATGTTTGTATATATCCAAATTGATTTTGTATCATTCTAGTTAGTGTGAACATGAAATGACTAGTTTTTAGTCAAGTTGACTAGTCACCTACAAATTAGCTTTTCCTTGCATGTGCATGAGTAAATGCTCCCACATGGCAAGTGGATGTTCACATGTGTGTATAGAGTACTAGAAGATAAGAGTTGACCATTTTCCTTAGATCCTATTTTGTAGGGAATATTCCTATATTCTAGGAGACTAGCTTTTTGGATTTTAGTCATATTCTAGAAGGTCAACTATTGGATAAGGATCAAGGATGGATCAAATGGATAGATATGAGTGATGTGGCACTCTTCACACGTGTGAAGGCCTGCTGGACTGTACCAGACTCATGGATGTACTTGATCCATAAAAGGATCATCATTTTGCTAAGAAAATTGATGAGACTTTTGCACTCTACACTTTTGTGAGATTTCTAGTCATTTGTCTTGTGATTTTTATGCATGATTGCTATCTAGTATCATTGTACTTGTTGTTTCAGGTGCAGGCCGTACAGTGGACAGTACTCCACACGTGTGAAGCCGCTCTCACTAAAAAATGATGTGTTGATCCATTGCTCTTGCTTAAATCCAAGTGTAGTGAATCTAGATCAAGATCTAATGTGTAGAACTTGATAGATTCATTGATTAAGCAACCAATAACTCTCTATGATTGTAAAGTACAATCATTATTGTCCTAAAAACTGTAAAATTTATCATGGTATCAGAGCTAAGTAAGAGAGTGATCATTGAATCATAAATCTTGTAAAGATCATTGGCAAAATTTGTTTTTTGGCCAATACTAGTGAGGGCGAGTTCTTCTAGAGTGATAGCTTGTAATCATTTGGATCAAAACGACTTGGAGGCTGTGTATGTACTTTTCACACGTGTGAAACCGTACAACAACTTTCAATTCAAGTTACTTTGTGTTTTTTGGTCCCAAAATCACAATACTAGTTCATTTTTGGTGCTTTTTGAAGCATAGTATTGATCTAGATTCATTCTAACTAATGCCTATGACCAAATAGTGTTTTGGATCATTGAAGCATTTATTTTTAGAGTCTAAGATCAGATCTAAGAGGCTGATTTGTTCAGATCCTTAGTTGAAGTGAAATCTCTAAGAAAAGTGTAAAGCAATTTTTTTGTGAGAGTGAAAGCTAGAAATTTTTGGTAAGATCTTTGAGTATCATTCAAGCTTGTGTGTTAGTTTGATAGAGACAAGCCTATAGGCATTCTAGTAAGCTTTAGGCCACTTCATAGATCTTTTAAAATTCAAAAATCTTTGTGATTTTTAAAAGAGCATTCATTCTAAAATGTCATCCATGGGTGGATATTTGATGGAACCAAGTGAGAGACTCACTTCCACAAATTATTCCATTTGGAAAGTGAGAATGGAATCACTCCTAGTGATCCATGATCTATATGACATAGTTCAAGGAGTAGAGGAAGAGCCTCAAACTCCCCAAGAACAAGCCAAATACAAGAAGAGAGCAAGATTAGCTCTACATTGCATAAAGTTAAATGTATGCAATGACCTCTTGAAAGAGGTGTCTTCTTGTACCTCATCCAAAGAGGCTTGGGATTCATTAAAGAGCATTTATGAATCCAACAATACTTCAAGAATCCTCATGCTAAGAAATCAAGTTTTCCAAAGCATGAAAGGAAGTGGAGAGAGTGGACAAGAGTATGTTCTTAGGATCAAATCTCTTAACAAGGAGTTAAGTGCAATAGGAGAGAAGATCCAAGATCAAGAACTAGTACAAATCATTTTGAATGGTCTAAGTGATGAGTTTACCAACTTAGTCCAATCATTTGCCATTCAAGACTCTCTTCCATCCATTGAAAAGTTGCACAATGTTCTTGTGGCCGAGGAGAGTAGGCTTCTACACCTCAAGACAAGAATGGATAGCATGTCACTTAATGGAGGAGAGGAGAAAGCTAACTTTACATCTAAAGGCAAGAAAAAGCAAAATCCATTCAAGAAAAATCAAGGCAAGGAGGCCGAGATGAAGAATGGAGGATCTACCTCCAAAGGCAAAGTGAAGAACAAGGCAAAACTAAAGTGTTTCTTTTGTGGAAAGAAAGGACACTTTGCCTCAGAATGCTACTTGAAGAAGAATCAACAAGCCAAAGGAGATCAAGGGAACATTGCTCAAGAAGAAGAATATGAGGATGGATTCAACACATCCTTAATGGTTGCATCTACACCAACTTCAAGTCAAGACACATGGTGGATAGATAGTGGGGCTAGTTCCCACATGTCCTTTAACAAGCATTATTTTTCTACTCTTCTATCTTGTAATGACTCTAAGAAGTCAATATACACTGCTAGTGATCAAGCATGCAAGATAGATGGCATAGGATCTATACCTCTTTGTTTAGGCACATCTAAAAGGATAGATCTAGATAATGTTTTGTATGTTCCTACCATTTCAAGAAACTTGCTTAGTGTAGGACAATTAATGGACAATGGACTAGATGTACATTTCAAGAATGGAGTTTGTTCCATCTTGAAAAATGATAAGTGCATAGCTAGTGGCATTAATCAAGGTAGACTTTTCAAGTTGGATGCTAATGTTGCAAGTGAAAGTGTGAACTTGGCTAGGGAGGAGCTAACTCAAGTGGAGCTTTGGCATAAGAGATTAGGCCATCCTAATCTTCAATCTATGGAGTCAATGGCAAGCAAGGAACTAGCTCTCGGCCTACCAAGAGCTTTCAAGAAGTGTGGAAAAATGTGTGAGGCATGTGGCCTTGCAAAGTCACACAAATCTTCTTACAAGAAATCTTCATCAAGATCTCTCTCTCCCTTGGATCTCATACATTCTGATGTACATAGTTTTTCACATGCAAGTAATGGAGGTGCCTTGATGTATGTAACTTTTATAGATGATTGTACTAGATTCACATGGATTGAGTTACTATCAAAGAAAAATCTTGTTTATGAAGCTTTCATTAAGTTCAAGTCTCTAGTAGAGAAACAACTTAGTACTTCTATCAAAGCACTAAGATGTGATAATGGAGGAGAGTACACCTCCAATAAAATGAAAGACTTTTGTGAGATCAATGGTATTAAGTTACAATACACTTGTTCCTACACCCCTCAACAAAATGGGGTGGCCGAGAGGAAAAATAGGAGTCTATGTGAGTGTGCAAAGTCCTTGAGGCTTGATGCATCACTTCCCATCTCATTTTGGGGAGAAGCCATAACATGTGCTAATTATTTGTGTAATAGACTTCCTAGTAGTGCTATAGATGGGATCTCACCTTATCAAGCCTTGTTTGATAAGAAACCCAATGTAAAATATTTTAAGATCTTTGGATGTACTTGTTATGTACACATTCCTTTGGAGACTAGAAGGAAAGAAGATGCTACCTCCTTCAAAGGAATCTTTGTTGGCTATGGAGAAAATAGCAAGGGATATAGGATATATGATCCTACATCCAAGAAAGTAAAGGTAAGCAAGGATGTACTTTTTGATGAGTCACAATTTGCTAAGAGCTTGTCAAATGGATCTAACCCATTGTGCATTGAAGATCTTGACAAATCCGAGGAGGATCTTGACAAACCCGAGGAGGATCATGACAAACCCGAGGATGGAGATTTGGATCCAAGTCAAAAGGGGCCAAGAAGATCATCAAGGAGCAAGGCCGAGCCCTCAAGGCTTACCTATGTGGACAAGGGAAAGCAAAAGGAAGGCTCTACATCTTCTACCTCTTACTCTTTTTTAGCTACATTGATTGAAGAACCATCATCTTTTGAAGAAGCATGTAAATCTAAAGTTTGGAGAGATGCAATGCAAGTAGAGTATGATGCATTAGAAGAAAATCATACTTGGAATCTTGTAAATCTTCCAAGAGGAAAGAAACCACTTGCATGTAAGTGGATTTATAGAATTAAGTACAATCAAGATGGATCTATTAGTAAATACAAAGCTAGGCTTGTTGCTAAGGGATTTCTTCAAATAAAAGGATTGGATTATGAAGAAACATTTGCACCTGTAGCTAAGCTTGTAACTATTAGATTAATCATTTGCATTGCTACTTTGTTCAAATGGGATCTCTACCAAATGGATGTGACAAATGCCTTCTTGAATGGCTTCTTAGAAGAGGAAATCTACATGATGCAACCCGAGGGCTTCATCAAGATTGGTGAGGAGCAAAAGGTGTGCTACTTAAGGAAGAGCCTATATGGCTTGAAGCAAGCACCTAGAGCTTGGTACTCTAGGTTGCATGATTTTCTCTATTCCCTTGGCTTTGTACTAAGTGCTTATGAACCTTCTTTATATTTCAAATGTAATGAAGGAAAGATCATCATTTTGGTTCTTTATGTTGATGACATCATTATGACAGGAAATGATGATGATGGCATAGGCAAAGTAAAAGTTGACTTATCTAGTGAGTTCAAGATGGTAGATCTAGGCTTCCTAAAGTTTATACTTGGGATAGAAGTGTCTAGAAGTAGCAATTGTACTTTCATAAGTCAATCTAAGTATGCTACTTCCATTCTTGAAAGATTTGGTATGAAAGATTGTAAGGGGATTGACACCCCTATGGAGCATGTTGTGAAAGCAACTAATGAAGGTGATGAAGCATCCTTTGAGGACATCACTCTCTTTAGGAAGCTTATAGGCTCTCTAATCTATTTAACCATCACTAGACCTGACTTAAGTTTTTGTGTAAGCAAGTTGAGTCAAAGTATGCAAGCTCCTTTAATTCATCATTGGAAAAGTGCCAAGAGAGTACTTAGATATGTTTCTAGTACTAGATTTTTTGGTATACTTTATGAAGGATCTAACTTGCACTTGAGAGCCTACTCGGATTCAGATTTTGCAGGTGACAAGATGGATAGGAAGTCCATTAGTGCATTTGCAACATTTCTTTGTGGAGGAGTGATATCTTGGCTTTCCAAAAAGCAAGATACAATCTCACTATCTTCTTGTGAAGCCGAGTACAAGGCATTGACTTCAACAACCAAAGAGCTCTTATGGCTAAGAAGACTCTTGATGGAACTACATGTGCTAGAGGCCGAGGAGATCCCTTACATATTTTGTGACAATCAAGCTTCTCAACAAATTGCTTCAAATCCTATCTTCCATGCTAGAACAAAGCATATTGAGATAGCTCACCACTTTGTGAGGGAGAAGGTACAATCCAAGGAAGTGCAACTACATCATGTACCATCATCCGAATGCATAGCTGATATCTTAACCAAACCATTGTCCAAAGATCCATTTTTTAAGTTAAGATATGCTCTTGGAATTGTAGATAGATGTACACTAGATTTGCCAAGTTAGAAGTGAGGAGGAGTGTTGAAAATTGTCACTTCTCACTTGACATTGGTTCATGTAAATATTGATCAAACATTAGAATATGTTGATGATATGATTTCACACGTGTGGAGCATGTTCCCATGTGTGAAAGGATGTACTTTTCATGTTTGTATATATCCAAATTGATTTTGTATCATTCTAGTTAGTGTGAACATGAAATGACTAGTTTTTAGTCAAGTTGACTAGTCACCTACAAATTAGCTTTTCCTTGCATGTGCATGAGTAAATGCTCCCACATGGCAAGTGGATGTTCACATGTGTGTATAGAGTACTAGAAGATAAGAGTTGACCATTTTCCTTAGATCCTATTTTGTAGGGAATATTCCTATATTCTAGGAGACTAGCTTTTTGGATTTTAGTCATATTCTAGAAGGTCAACTATTGGATAAGGATCAAGGATGGATCAAATGGATAGATATGAGTGATGTGGCACTCTTCACACGTGTGAAGGCCTGCTGGACTGTACCAGACTCATGGATGTACTTGATCCATAAAAGGATCATCATTTTGCTAAGAAAATTGATGAGACTTTTGCACTCTACACTTTTGTGAGATTTCTAGTCATTTGTCTTGTGATTTTTATGCATGATTGCTATCTAGTATCATTGTACTTGTTGTTTCAGGTGCAGGCCGTACAGTGGACAGTACTCCACACGTGTGAAGCCGCTCTCACTAAAAAATGATGTGTTGATCCATTGCTCTTGCTTAAATCCAAGTGTAGTGAATCTAGATCAAGATCTAATGTGTAGAACTTGATAGATTCATTGATTAAGCAACCAATAACTCTCTATGATTGTAAAGTACAATCATTATTGTCCTAAAAACTGTAAAATTTATCACTTACTAGCGAAATTTGGATCTACTGATCCTATTACAGAATTATCTCGCACGCAAGCGGATTTGTATTCTGTATTTTTCGTCTTCTAATGTCTTGTCTTGCTTACTAGCATTAGACTTATTGTAATATGTATCAACTAGAAAGTAAGTTCGCGAACAATTTCGTGTCGCGTTCTTGTAACTTACAGATTAGAAAAGATTAAACATCTACAACTAATTCACGAATTACAAGAGTGGCATATTAGCCATGATCTAGAACAATTCTGATGATGTCATGATATCAGTATATCTGTATCCAAAGGTATTTGGCTGATTTTTTTGATGGTTGTTCGTGGGGAATGATTGATTTTGTGTCGTGTCGTGTCATGTCGTCTTTTGTCAAAGGTTTAAAATTGAAAGCTAGCAAAGCTTTGGCATTAGAAACAAAATGTTTCTTCATTGTCGTACTTCAATATAATTACTTTTGGCAATTTTATTGTTGGTTTATCGGGAATATCACGTACTTCAAATCTGGTAGGATCCATGTGATTTAGAATCTGCTCATGTATAAGTTCTGCATTGTCATCATAAGTCAAGGCGTGACTCACATGAATGAGTTCATCTTCAATCAGATCTGGTATGGGTTCTATTGATATCCAAGCTACGTTCAACACGTTCAATGAAAAAGTGATCGGTGTATTCAAAATTCAATCCAGTAATGAAATCTCGCTCAATTCGGACTGATTATCTTGTTAACACATATAGCCTGCTGTACAATCAATTGTTGCAAGAGCTTGATTCCAAGTTGATAGTACCGATTTGAGAGTCATAATTGCTGAAAATTATCACTTCTCACTTGACATTGGTAATTGTAAATATTGACCAAACATTAGAATAATGTTGATGATCTGATTTCACACATGTGGAGCCTGTTCCCCACGTGTAAAAGGATGTACTTTTCATACTTGTATATATCTAAATTGATTTTGTATCAATCTAGTTAGTGTGAACGTGATATGGCTAGTTTTTAGTCAAGTTGACTAGTCACCTAGAAATTAGCTTTTCCTTGCATGTGCATGAGTAAATGCTCCCACATGGCAAGTGGATGTTCACACATGTGTATAGAGTAGTAGAAGATAAGAGTTGACCATTTTTCTTAGATCCTATTTTGTAGGAAATATTCCTATATTCTAGGAGACTAGCTTTTTGGATTTTAGCCATATTCTAGAAGGTCAACTTTGGATAAGGATCAAGGATGGATCAAATGGATAGATCTGAGTGATGTGGCACTCTTCACATGTGTGAAGACATGCTAGACTATACCAGACTTGTGGATGTACTTGATCCATAAAAGGATCATCATTTTGCTAAGAAGATTGATGAGACTTTTGCATTCTACACTTTTGTGAGGTTTCTAGTCATTTGTCTTGTGATTTCTATGAATGATTGCTATCTAGGATTTTTGTACTTGTTGTTTCAGGTGCAGACCATACTGTGGACAATACTCCATACGTGTGAGGCCGCTCTCACTAATTTATGATGTGTTGATCCATTGCTCTTGCTTAAATCCAAGTGTAGTGAATCTAGATCAAGATCTAATGTGTAGAACTTGATAGATCCATTGATTAAGCAATCAATAACTCTCTATGATTGTAAAGTACAATCATTATTGTCCTAAAAACTATAAAATTTATCATGAAATCAAAGCTAAGTAAGAGAGTGATCATTGAATCATAAATCTTGTAAAGATCATTGGCAAAATTTGTTTTTGGCCAATACTAGTGAGGGCGAGTTCATCTAAAGTTATAGCTTGAATTCATTTGGATCAAAACGACTTGGAGGCTGTGTATGGACTTTTCACACGTGTGAAACTGTACAACAACTTTCATTTCAAGTTACTTTGTGTTTTTTGGTCCCAAAATCACAATACTAGTTCATTTTTTGTGCTTTTTGAAGCATAATATTGATCTAGATTCAATCTAGCTAATGCTTATGACCAAATAGAGTTTTGGATCATTGAAGCATTTCTTTTTAGAGTCTAAGGTCAAAGCATAGAGGCTGATTTGTTCTGATCCTTAGTTCAAGTGAAATCTCTAAGAAAAGTGTAAAGCAATTTTTTTTGTGAGAGTGAAAGCTAGGATTTTTTGGCATGATCTTTGTGTATCACTCAAGCTTGTGTGCTAGTTTGATAAAGACAAGCCTATAGGCATTCTAGTAATCTTTAGGCCTTTCATAGATTTTTTAAAATTCAGAAATCTTTGTGATTTTAAGAAGAACATTCATTCTACAATATCATCCATGGACGGATACTTGATGGAATCAAGTGAGAGACTCACTTCCACAAATTATTCCATTTGGAAAGTGAGAATGGAATCACCCCGAGTGATCCATGATCTATTTGACATAGTTCAAGGAGTTGAGGAAGAGCCTCAAAATATCCAAGAACAAGCCAAATACAAGAAGAGAGCATGATTAGCTCTACATTGCATAAAGTTAAATGTATGCAATGACCTCTTGAAAGAGGTGTCTTCTTGTACCTCATCCAAAAAGGCTTGGGATTCATTAAAGAGCATCTATGAATCCAATAATACTTCAAGAATCCTCATGCTAAGAAACCAAGTTTTCCAAGGCATGAAAGGAAGTGGAGAGAGTGGACAAGAGTATGTCCTTAGGATCAAATCTCTTAGCAAGGAGTTAAGTGCAATAGGAGAGAAGATCCGAGATCAAGAGCTAGTACAAATCATCTTGAATGGTCTAGGTGATGAGTTCACCAACTTAGTCCAATCATTTTCCATTCAAGACACTCTTCCATCCATTGAAAAGTTGCACAATGTTCTTGTGGCTGAGGAGAGTAGGCTTCTAGCAACATCGATTCAAGAAAAATCAAGGCAAGGAGGCCGAGATGAAGAATGGAGGATCTACTTCCAAAGGCAAAGTGAAGAACAAGGCAAAACTCAAGTGTTTCTTTTGTGGAAAGAAAGGACACTTTGCCTCAGAATGCTACTTGAAGAAGAATCAACAAGCCAATGGAGATCAAGAAAACATTGCTCAAGAAGGAAGAAGATGAGGATGGATTCAACACATCCTTGATGGTTGCATCTACACCAACTTCAAGTCAAGACACATGGTGGATAGATAGTGGGGCTAGTTCCCACATGTCTTTTAAGAAGCATTATTTTTCTACTCTTCTATCTTGTAATGACTCTAAGAAGTCAATATACACTTCTAGTGATCAAGCATGCAAGATAGATGGCATAGGATCTATACCTCTTTGCTTAGGCACATCTAAAAAGATAGATCTAGATAATGTTTTGTATGTTCCTACCATTTCAAGAAACTTGCTTAGTGTAGGACAATTAATGGATAATGGACTAGATGTTCATTTCAAAAATGATAAGTGCATATCTAGTGGCATTAAGCAAGGTAGACTTTTCAAGTCGGATGCTTATGTTGCAAGTGAGATTGTGAACTTGGCTAGGGAGGAGCCATCTCAAGTGGAGCTATGGCATAAGAGATTAGGCCATCCTAATCTTCTATCTATGGAGTCAGCGACAAGCAAGGAACTAGCTCTCGGCCTACCAAGAGCCTTCAAGAAGCGTGGAAAGATGTGTGAGGCATGTGACCTTGCAAAGTCACACAAATCTTCTTACAAGAGATCTTCATCAAGATCTACCTCCCCCTTGGATCTCATACATTCTGATGTACATAGCTTTTCACATGCAAGTAATGGAGGTGCTTTGATGTATGTAACTTTTATAGATGATTGTACGGGATTCACATGGATTGAGTTACTATCAAAGAAAAGTCTTGTTTATGAAGCTTTCATTAAGCAAGTCTCTAGTAGAGAAACAACTTAGTACTTCCATCAAAGCACTAAGATGTGATAATGGAGGAGAGTACACCTCCAATAAAATGAAAGACTTTTGTGAGATCAATGGCATTAAGTTGAAATACACTTGTTCCAACACCCGCCCAACAAAATGGGTTGGCTGAGAGGAAAAATAGGAGTCTATGTGAGTGTGCAAAGTTTTTAAGACTTGATGCATCACTTCCCATATCATTTTGGGGAGAAGCTATAACATGTGCTAATTACTTGTGTAATAGACTTCCTAGTAGTGCTATAGATGGGATCTCACCTTATCAAGCCTTGTTTGATAAGAAACCCAATGTAAAAGATTGTATTTGTTATGTTCACATCCCTTTGGAGACTAGAAGGAAAAAAGATGCTATCTCCTTCAAAGGGATCTTTGTTGGCTATGGAGAAAATAGCAAGGGCTATAGGATATATGATCCTATATCCAAGAAAGTAAAGGTGAGCAAGGATGTACTTTTTGATGAGTCACAATTTGCCAAGAGCTTGTCAAATGGATCTAACCCATTGTGCATTGAAGATCTTGATAGACCCGAGGAGGATCTTGACAAACCCGAGGATGGAGACATGGATCCAAGTCAAAAGGGACCGAGAAGATCATCAAGAAGCAAGGCCGAGCCCTCAAGGCTCACCTATGTGGAGAAGGGAAAGCAAAAGGAAGACTCTACACCTTCTACCTCTTACTCCTTCTTAGCTACATTGCTTGACGAACCATCATCTTTTGAAGAAGCATATAAATCTAAAGTTTGGAGAGATGCAATGCAAGTAGAGTATGATGCATTAGAAGAAAATCATACTTGGAATCTTGTAAATCTTCCAAGAGAGAAGAAACCACTTGCATGTACGTGGATTTATAGAATAAAGTACAATAAAGATGGATCTATTAGTAAGTACAAAGCTAGGCTTGTTGCTAAGGGATTTCTTCAAATAAAAGGATTGGATTATGAAGAAACATTTGCACCTGTAGCTAAGCTTGTAACTATCAGAATAATCATTTGCATTGCTACTTTGTTCAAGTGGGATCTCTACCAAATGGATGTGACAAATGCCTTCTTGAATGGCTTCTTAGAAGAGGAAATCTAAATGATGTAACCCGAGGGCTTCATCAAGGTTGGTGAGGAGCAAAAGGTGTGCTACTTAAGGAAGAGCCTATATGGCTTGAAGCAAGCACCTAGAGCTTGGTACTCTAGGTTGCATGATTTTCTCTATTATCTTGGCTTTGTACTAAGTGCTTATGAACCTTCTTTATATTTCAAATGTAATGAAGGAATGATCATCATTTTGGTACTTTATGTTGATGACATCATTTTGACAAGAAATGATGATGAAGGTATAAGCAAAGTAAAAGTTGATTTATCTAGTGAGTTCAAGATGGTAGATCTAGGATTCCTAAAGTTTATACTTGGGATAGAAGTGTCTAGAAGTAGCACTTGTACTTTCGTAAGTCAATCTAAGTATGCTACTTCCATTCTTGTTGTTTGGCAATCTTGAGCTCCCGCTTCAACTGAATAACTTTTTGGCTGATAAGGGTATTCTCTAATCCCAGGTCGGATATGCATGTTTCCATACCCTTATTCTCATCTAACATGGTCTGGATTACTTGTGCAAGGTTAGAGACTAAAATCTTGGGTATTTGGTGAAAATTGTTCGAGTGTGCGAGGGTGGGCAACAGTGATTGGAATGGTGGATCCAATGGTCACAGACTGACCTGTGAGAAAACAGAGATGAGGGAAGCGTCAGTGGATTGGGGGATGGAGAGTTCGGTGCAAATTGCACCAAGGGGTGGAAGCACAGCTGAAGAGGTTTGCCTACTCCGGCGATGTAACGCAGGAGGCGAGTCAGGTATAATGACTTCTCTGCATACACGATGGTGACTATGTGAGCTTGAGACTTGGTGAGACGACTCGGTCGATGCTTCTTCATAGACAAACAACATGGAATTAGCAATTGAACCCACAGATCATGTCCTCTTGATACTCTAGAGGTGATGACCTCCTTGATGGTGATTTCTTGCAAGAAGTCTTAACTTGAAGAATCATCTTTGACCTTTCCCTTTCTTTTATCTGATAAAGGTGGTACATTTTTAGAATCAATTTTTGGAGATGATTTTTCCCATTTCAGGACCATATTGTAATGTTGCTTAGCTTGTTTCTTTGTCATTGGTCCTGCCATCTGTCCTTCCTTCAATATGGCTACTTTTGGTGGTTTTATCATTGGTGCATCCGGAATATCTTGAACTCCAAATCTTGTAAGAACCATTGGATCAGTGGTTATCCAAGCCAAATTCCTCATATTTAATGAAAAAGTGATTGGCGTATCCAAAGTTCGATTAAGTAAGAAAATTTTGTTCAATCCGGATTGATTATCTCGTTGACACATATAGTCTGTTGTACAATCCACTATTGCAAGAGCTTGATTCCAATTGAGAGTATAATGGACTCCCAAAGTCTTCATTTGTCGAACATAGGTATGATCAGTTGTTGATGAAATATCATCCCCTCTTTGGACTACTGGCTTGATAGTCAAAGTGATTCGAATCCTTCATGCTGAGAGAAACACAGTCCATAATCCTTTGTCTGTTAAAGGTATTACAGAATTCTCTTGGCTATCTTCCAATGCATAGGGCCTGGATTGACATTAAACTGGCTCATTGTGAAAACTGCATAAGCAATGTCAAGGCGTGTATTATCTGCTAAGTACATGAGTGACCCGATTAATCTCCTGTAGGGCACGTTCTGCATGGCTTTATGCTCTTCTGCATTATGTGGACAATCTTGCTTGGTCATAACTGTACCAGCTACCATCGGCGTGTTAGCTCCCTTGCAGTTCGTCATTTGAAAATCATCAATGTTTTTTGGATGTATCTTGGCTGGTGAAGATTGTAGTGGGTGTTGGGGGTATTCCCAACAAAGTGTAAATAAATAAAATCATCCAATAAAATGTGTTGCGAGGGCATGACATCCTGCGTGTATAAGCCCATGGCCCAATGAGCATGGTTGTAAATAAAATAAACATGACTTGGGCCTTGGAATTAAAATAAAACTAGAGGCCCAATGTCATTTTTAAACTAGAGAATATTTTTTAGAGTTGGGTCCAAATTGGGACTCACATGAATCTTGTGATTTCTAATGTACTTTTTGTGGAACCTTGGATCAAGTTGGGTCCAAGATGAATGGATAGGATCATTGTGAATATTAGCCAATAGGATTGAGGGGCAAGGGCCTTCTCCATTTTATAAAAAGACACCATTTGTACACTATTTTGATGCTTAATGAGAAGGAGAAAACTCTACCAATTTTGGAAGAGAAGCATCTTCATTTGTAATTCAATGCTTGCTATTGCTCTTGATGTTTTCAATTGGTTTCAAGTTCATGCTTTTTGGTTTCAATAGTTTATGTTTCTCCTTTAGCAAGTATAATGTGCATTTGAGCTAACCTCCACCCTCACTCTCTATCTCTCTCTCTTTCTCTCTTCTCTTCTCTTCTCAATCTCTTCTTTTCTATCCCTTCCCTTCACCCAAATCATGATGAATGTTAGTGTAGAGGAGTAGAGTTAAAGGAGAATAGTGTTAGTGGTGAGTAGAGTTAAGGGAGAAAGTAGGAAACTAACTAAAAGCAGCATTTCAAAAATCCCTTGTAAAAATAAAAAAAAAAAAATTAAAAATTCAAAACTAACCTTTCCATAGATCTTTGAAGTTCCATCTCACTGAGACAAAGACACAGAGAAGTTTGCGAGAGTTAGGTCCCAAAAAAAGTGCCCCTGTGAAGGTTCCCAAGAGCAAAAAGTGGCCTAGAACCTTCTCAGACAACAAATTTTTGAGTTTCCCTGGGAAGTAACTCTCACAGCTTGGTAAGCAAGTGGATCTGACTCAGATACAAGCACATACCTACCTGCGAAGATTAGTTCCCATAAAATCTCAAAATTTGGCCAAAAAACCCCCAAAAAATGCACTTTTTTCAAGATTTTTTGAGTTTTCTTGGGAAGTAACTCTTGCCGCTTGGTGAGCAGTTGAATTTGACTGAGATACAAGTGCATACCAGTCTTCTTAAAATTTTGCAAAAAAAGACCACAAAAAAATGCACTTTTTTCAAGATTTTTTGAGTTTCCTTGGTAAGTAGCTCTTGCAGCTTGCTGAGCAGCTGAATCTGACTGAGATACAAGTGCATACTAGTCTGCAAGGGTTTGTTCCCATAAAATCTTAAAATCTTGCAAAAGGACTCCAAAAAAATGAATTTTTTCCATGATTTTTTGAGATCTGCTGGGAAGTAACCTTCGCAAAGGGTTCTTTAGATAGATCTTACCAAGATCTGGCTACTGTGAAATTTTTGTAAAGATCCAATGGTTAGATTTAGAAATATCTAAGAAAAAGTGCCAAGAAACTAAGTTTTTTCAAGATCTTGACAAATCTGCCCATCAAGAACTCTTGCAGAACTCACATTGTCTAGAAATGGTCCATATACAGCTACGATAGGAAGGTTGAAGGTTAGATTCACTCATATTTGAAGAAATCTCAACAACAAAAAAAAAAAAACCACAAAGAACCAAGAAAAGAGGCTAAAATCACACTATTAGCCAACTGAAACTGATCAGATCTTGTCAAATCTAGGTTGTAGTCACAATATCCATCACGATCCAACATCCCTGGACTGAACCAAGTGAATGAACCTCAGATCAAGTTGATCAGTACCAAGAAAACCAGTTTCCACCACCATCCATACCAACCATTCATCACTCTTCTGTCCATCTCCATATTCTCTTGAAAGTGTAACTTTCATTGCGGTTATCTATTAAATCCATTTCTGTTTCTGTTCACATCCATACGGATCCCTCTTTTCTTGATTCTTTACTCCTCTTCTTTTTCTTCTTCCACTTCAAAAAACAAAAAAAACAAAGTTGGAACACCAGAGTCATTGAGCAAACCTTGAAGCAATTCACCAACTAGCTACTTTGTGACATTCTAGTGCTGAACTATGGAGACCGCCCTTGTGGAATTATCGAAATTAAAAAAGTTCCCTGCTAAAACAATCTGAGACTATACCTATCGGATCTATCATCTAGTGAAGGATTGTGATCCCCCGATTCTCCAACAGATCATCATGGCAAAATACTATGGCGGACTACCCAAAAGGATCAGATCTGGTTTTAGTCGTTACAACCAGGTTAAGATTGCACCTGCCGATCGCCACAAAACTGCTTTTGCAACAGAATGTGACACCTATGCTTACAAAGTAATGCCGTTTGGACTCTGTAGTGCACCAAGTTCGTTCCAAAGTGTCACAAATATCAAATTTCTCTAACTCCAGAGAAATGCCAGAGATGGGTTTCCCACGGAGTTGTGCTTGGGCATGTAATATCGAGACATGGTATTGCCACAGATTATTCTAAAATCAAGATTATTGTGAAATTGCCACCGCCAATAACAATTCGTGGAGTTTATGTGTTTATGAGTCATGCGAACTACTATCGAATTTTTATTATCTTCTTTGCAGATTTAGCAAGACCTATGTACGAACTGACTATTGTTCCTGTTTGGACAGTAGAGGCATTAACAGCCTTTGAAAAATTAAAAAAAAAACATTATTTTCAGCACCAATACTGCGTTCTCCAGATTGGACAATTGAATTTCATGTTCACATAGATGCCTCGAAATATGCCATTGGATCAGTTTTGATGCAGCTAGGTGATTATAAGAAGGACTATCCTATACGATTTGCAAGCAAACAGCTTACAGATCCGGAGAAGAATTATTCAACAATAGAATGTGAAGCATTAGCCATGATTTTTTCTACTCAAAAATTTCGTCACTACCTCATGGAAACGCACTTTTCATTTTATACGGATCACCAGCCGTTACTTTACTTGGTAAACAAGACATGCAATACTGGATGTATTGCAAGATGGTTACTGTTATTGACTGAATTTGACTTTCAAATTGTGGTTCAAAAGGGGAAGCAACATTATCTAGCCGATCATGTTTCGCGAATCGAATCCGCACCAGTTAATACTGAAGTGGATGATGAATTACCAATTGCTGCATTATTCTACGTAGAAGTAGTACCTGAGTGGGCAACGGCTATTGTTGAGTACCTAATGCTAGGACAACCAAATGACTCTTTGACAAAAGTACAGAAGAGACAATTGATTCATAAGGCCCAACCTTATCAATTGATTACAGGACAATTGTATCGTCGTGGATCAGACAATATTCTACGTAGATGTGTTTTACCGCATGAAATCCCAGATTTAATCATGTTTTCACATGATTGCATGGGCGGAGGACACTTCTCTACAAATAATACTGTTCGCAAACTTTTGCAATCAGGTTGTTGGTGGCCTACACTTCATAAGGACACAAAAAATTATATTCAGACATGTGATGTTTGCCAGCAAGCACAAGGGCCTACTAGACAGAACTATGAACCCTGGCATCCAGTTTTATCACAAGAACCATTTGAAAAATGGGGATTGAATTATGTTGGTCCTATACATCCTGCCGCACAAGGATCTCAGGCCTGATACACAACATGCTCTATAGGGGTGTCAATCCCCTTACAATCTTTCATACCAAATCTTTCAAGAATGGAAGTAGCATACTTAGATTGACTTATGAAAGTACAATTGCTACTTCTAGACATTTTTATCCCAAGTATAAACTTCAGGAAGCCTAGATCTACCATCTTGAACTCACTAGATAAATCAACTTTTACTTTGCTTATGCCTTCATCATCATTTTCTGTCAAAATGATGTCATCAACATAAAGTACCAAAATGATGATCATTCCTTCATTACATTTGAAATATAAAGAAGGTTCATAAGCACTTAGTACAAAGCCAAGAGAATAGAGAAAATCATGCAACCTAGAGTACCAAGCTCTAGGTGCTTGCTTCAAGCCACATAGGCTCTTCCTTAAGTAGCACACCTTTTGCTCCTCACCAACCTTGATGAAGCCCTCGGGTTGCATCATGTAGATTTCCTCTTCTAAGAAGCCATTCAAGAAGGCATTTGTCACATCCATTTGGTAGAGATCCCACTTGAGCAAAGTAGCAATGCAAATGATTAATCTAATGGTTACAAGCTTAGCTATAGCTGCAAATGTTTCTTCATAATCCAATCCTTTTATTTGAAGAAATCCCTTAGCAACAAGCCTAGCTTTGTACTTACTAATAGATCCATCTTGATTGTACTTTATTTTATAAATCCACTTACATGCAAGTGGTTTCTTCCCTTTTGGAAGATTTACAAGATTCCAAGTATGATTTTCTTCTAATGCATCATACTCTACTTGCATTGCATCTCTCCAAACTTTAGATTTATATTCTTCTTCAAAAGATGATGGTTCTTCAAGCAATGTAGCTAAGAAGGAGTAAGAGGTAGAAGGTGTAAAGTCTTCCTTTTGCTTTCCCTTTCCACATAGGTGAGCCTTGAGGGCTCGGCCTTGCTTCTTGATGATCTTCTCGGTCCCTTTTGACTTGGATCCATGTCTCCATCCTCGGGTTTGTCAAGATCCTCCTCGGGTTTGTCATGATCTTCAATGCACAATGGGTTAGATCCATTTGACAAGCTCTTAGCAAATTGTGACTCATCAAAAAGTACATCCTTGCTTACCTTTACTTTCTTGGATATAGGACCATATATCCTATAGCCCTTGCTATTTTCTCCATAGCCGACAAAGATCCCTTTGAAGGAGGTAGCATCTTCTTTCCTTCTAGTCTCCAAAGGGATGTGAACATAACAGATACATCCAAAGATCTTAAAATCTTTTACATTGGGTTTCTTATCAAACAAGGCTTGATAAGGTGAGATTTCATCTATAGCATTACTAGGAAGTCTATTACACAAGTAGTTAGCACATGTTATAGCTTCTCCCCAAAATAAGATGTGAAGTGATGCATCAAGTCTTAAAGACTTTGCACACTCACATAGACTCCTATTTCTCCTCTCGGCCTCCCCATTTTGTTGGGGGGGTGTAGGAACAAGTGTATTTCAACTTAATGCCATTGATCTCACAAAAGTCTTTCATTTTATTGGAGGTGTACTCTACTCCATTATCACATCTTAGTGCTTTGATGGAAGTACTAAGTTGTTTCTCTACTAGAAACTTGAGCTTAATGAAATCTTCATAAACAAGACTTTTCTTTGATATTAACTCAATCCATGTGAATCTAGTACAATCATCTATAAAAGTTACATACATCAAGGCACCTCCATTACTTGCATGTGAAAAACTATGTACATTAGAATGTAGGAGATCCAAGGGAGAGAGAGATCTTGATGAAGATTTCTTGTAAGAAGATTTGTGTGACTTTGCAAGGCCACATGCCTCACAAATCTTTCCTCACTTTTTGAAAGCTCTTAGTAGGCCGAGAGCTAGTTCCTTGCTTGCCATTGACTCCATAGATTGAAGATTAGGATGGCCTAATCTCTCATGCCAAAGCTCCACTTGAGTTAGCTCCTCCCTAGCCAAGTTCACACTTTCACTTGCAACATTAGCATTCAACTTGAAAAGTCTACCTTGCTTAATGCCACTAGCTATGCACTTATCATTTTTCAAGATGGAACAAACTCTTGAAATGTACATCTAGTCCATTGTCCATTAATTGTTTTACACTAAGCAAGTTTCTGAAAATGGTAGGAACATACAAAACATTATCTAGATCTATCCTTTTAGATGTGCTTAAGCAAAGAGGTATAGATCCTATGCCATCTATCTTGCATGCATGATCACTAGCAGTGTATATTGACTTCTTAGAGTCATTACAAGATAGAAGAGTAGAAAAATAATGCTTGTTAAAAGACATGTGGGAACTAGCCCCACCATCTATCCACCATGTGTCTTGACTTGAAGTTGGTGTAGATGCAACCATTAAGGATGTGTTGAATCCATCCTCATCTTCCTCTTCTTGAGCAATGTTCCCTTGATCTCCATTGGCTTGTTAATTCTCCTTCAAGTAGCATTCTGAGGCAAAGTGTCCTTTCTTTCCACAAAAGAAACACTTGAGTTTTGCCTTGTTCTTCACTTTACCTTTGGAAGTAGATCCTCCATTCTTTGTCTCGGCCTCTTTGCCTTGATTTTCTTGAATGGATGTTTCTTCTTCTTGCCTTTAAATGTAGATTTAGCTTTCTCCTCTCCTCCATTAAGTGACATGCTATCCATTATTGTCTTGAGGTGTAGAAGCCTACTCTCCTCAGCTACAAGAACATTGTGCAACTTTTCAATGGATGGAAGAGTGTCTTGGATGGCAAATGATTGGACTAAGTTGGTGAACTCATCACCTAGACCATTCAAGATGATTTGTACTAGCTCTTGATCTTGGATCTTCTCTCCTATTGCACTTAACTCCTTGTTAAGAGATTTGATCCTAAGGACATACTCTTGTCCACTCTCTCCACTTCCCTTCATGCTTTGGAAAACTTGATTTTCTAGCATGAGGATTCTTGAAGTATTATTGGATTCATAGATGCTCTTTAATTAGTCCCAAGCCTACAAGAAGAGACCTCTTTCAAGAGGTCATTGCATACATTTAACTTTATGCAATGTAGAGCTAATCTTGCTCTCTTCTTGTATTTGGCTTGTTCTTGGGGAGTTTGAGGCTCTTCCTCAACTCCTTGAACTATGTCAGATAGATCATGGATCACTAAGAGTGATTCCATTCTCACTTTCCAAATGGAACTATTTGTGGAAGTGAGTCTCTCACTTGATTCCATCAAATATCTAGCCATGGATGACATTGTAGAATGAATGCTCTTCTAAAAATCACAAAGATTTCTCTCACAAGAATGCCTATAGGCTTGTCTTTGTCAAACTAGCACACAAGCTTGAATGATACACAAAGATCTTGCCAAAACTTCCTAGCTTTCACTCTTATAAAAAAAATTGCTTTACACTTTTCTTAGAGATTTCACATCAACTAAGGATCTGAACAAATCAGCCTCTAAGATCTGATCTTAGACTCTAAAAAGAAATGTTCAATGATCCAAAACTCTATTTGGTCATAGGCATTAGCTAGATTGAATCTAGATCAATACTATGCTTCAAAAAGCACAAAAAAAATGAACTAGTATTGTGATTTTGGGACCAACAAACACAAAGTAACTTGAAATGAAAGTTGTTGTACGGTTTCACACGTGTGAAAAGTACATACACAGCCTCCAAGTCGTTTTGATCCAAATGAATTCAAGCTATCACTCTAGATGAACTCGCCCTCACTAGTATTGGCCAAAAACAAATTTTGCCAATGATCTTTACAAGATTTATGATTCAATGATCACTCTCTTACTTAGCTCTGATACCATGATAAATTTTACAATTTTTAGGACAATAATGATTGTACTTAACAATCATAAAGAGTTATTGGTTGCTTAATCAATGGATCTATCAAGTTCTACACATTAGATCTTGATCTAGATTCACTACACTTGGATTTAAGCAAGAGCAATGGATCAACACATCATTAAGTAGTGAGAGCGGCCTCACACGTGTGGAGTACTGTCCACAGTATGGCCTGCACCTGAAACAACAAGTACAATAACTCTAGATAGCAATCATTCATAGAAATCACAAGACAAATGACTAGAAACCTCACAAAAGTGTAGAATGCAAAAGTCTCATCAATCTTCTTCGCAAAATGATGGTCCTTTTATGGATCAAGTACATCCATGAGTCTGGTACAGTCCAGCAGGCCTTCACACGTGTGAAGAGTGCCACATCACTCAGATCTATCCATTTGATCCATCCTTGATCCTTATCCAAAGTTGACCTTCTAGAATATGGCTAAAATCCCAAAAGCTAGTCTCTTAGAATATAGGAATATTCCCTACAAAATAGGATCTAAGGAAAATGGTCAACTCTTATCCTCTAGTACTCTATACACACATGTGAACATCCACTTTCCATGTGGGAGCATTTACTCATGCACATGCAAGAAAAAGCTAATTTGTAGGTGACTAGTCAACTTGACTAAAAACTAGTCATATCATGTTCACACTAACTAGATTGATACAAAATCAATTTAGATATATACAAGCATGAAAAGTACATCCTTTCACACATGGGAACAGGCTCCACACGTGTGAAATCAGATCATCAACATTATTCTAATGTTTGATCAATATTTACAAAACCAATGTCAAGTGAGAAGTGACAATTTTCAACATCAAGCACAAATCTGACTGGTGCCCTTCTGTCTCTTGTTGATCTCCTTGGAGATTGAGTTTGCACTTCGATGGCTTTGCCTTTCCTTTGTTGACTGCAGAACTGCTATGTGTAGCAGGTGTCCTTGGTACAGGCTGCATGTCGGGCTCTTCGGCCTCTGAACTGTCACTCAATCCATCCAAAATTTGAACATTCTCATCTAGATGCTCAAGGTCCACTCCCTCTATCGATGTTGGTAGGTCATATTACTACTTACTAAGAACTTCGTAGCTAATTGGATGTTCATTAGCCATTGTTCTTGCTTCATCCAATTTGACATCCTTGACAGTCTTTACTCTCGTAGCTCTTTGCCGATGGTTGTAGGCATTTCTTCGGTGCCATCTACCCAGGGAAATAGCCCTTCTCCCTTTAGTATGAGAGAGGTCTTCACCTTCCATGCTAGAAAGTTGGAGCCTGATGAGTTGAGAATTGTGCAGATCTTCAACTGCATGCTGCCTATCGATGTCATTGTTGTGAACTGTTCTTCAATTTATTTTCTAGTTTCTTGTAAATGTTTGCCTCTTGGATTTGATAGATTTTAAACTATATCAGCTCTCGGATATGAGCTTGAGGCTTTGATACCATTGATGACAAAGTGAAGGTTGTAATAAGCTTGAATGTGAGTTCAATTTTGTCTGCTAGTCTACTACCAACTACAATAGGTTGCGTTGACTAAATGCAAGATCCCTAAGGAGACAAAGAAGAAATTCGACTTCCAAAGTCTAATGACCATCCTAATCAGTTATACTTCCTCTGACAACACCTACAAGATACCCCAATATCCACCAGATTTTATTTAGTAGGGATACTGTCTTTATCAAGGATCAACTTCAAAGGCAAAGGTAAAGCTCTGTGCGAACCTTCGACACCTGCCACCGACATGACAATTTCAAGTTCCATTGTGCCGACATTTGACCAAATAGTCGCCAGTGAGTCAGATGAAGATGATGTTGTTACTCAACGACAATCCGACCAAGGAATGGATCACCATCCAACACCACCTCCAAGAAGATTGAACCGAGGGCGCGCACACAGCCCACATGGTATATTTTTGAGTCTGTTTGTCTTTTAATTCAGAACCGACTATAGTCGAAGAGGCACTTAGCCAATCAGACTCCGATCTCTAGAGAGAATCAATGGATAGAGAGTATTCCTCTCTAATCAAGAACCAAACATGGTCATTGGTCGAACTACCTACCGACAACAATCTTATCGATTGCAAATGGGTCTTCAAGATCAAGCTCAAAGTTGACGGGAGTATCAACCGAAGAAAAGCTCATTTAGTAGCTAGAGGATTTTCTCATATCCCAAACATTGACTATAATGAGACTTTCAGTCCAATAGTCAAACATTCATTGATCTGAATCCTCTTATCATTTGTTGTTGCGGCCAACCTCGAAGTACATCACCTCGATGTACAGATAGCTTATCTGAATGGAGTTAAAGAAGAAAACATTGACATGATACAACCCAAGGGATACGTTTTCGAAATTGTGAAAAATTTATGTCTGTAAACTCCATAAAGCACTTTATGGCTTGAAACAATCACCAAGAGTTCGGTTTCAATGGATTAACACATTTCTCATCCAGCATGATTTCAAACCAAGTACTGCCGATTCTAACGTCTATTTCAAGTCAGCGCATCATTCTTTCATTATCATCACCTTGTATGTCGACGATATGTTGTTTTTCAAAAATAATACAAATGATGTTGAAAAGCACTTTATGGCTTGAAATAATCATCAAGAGGTCGGTTTCAAAGGATTAACACATTCCTCATCCAGCATGGTTTCAAACCAAGCACTACCAATTCTAACATCTATTTCAAGTCAGCGCATCATTCTTTCATTATCGTCACCTTGTATGTCGATGATGTATTGCTTTCAACAACAATTTGAATTCAACATGACCGATATGGGTGAGGCTCACTATTGTCTTGGAGCTCAAATCCATAGAGATAGAGAGAGACGATTGATTTACATCACTCAACAAAGGTATCTTCACAATGCTCTTATTGTTGGCCTGGATGTTGATGCCAACTGATAAAACAAATTCCTATTAAAAGATCTTGGATTACTTGGAGAACGAATATTAATGAGCTACTCTGATGAGAGTATCAGTATAGGTGTTTTAGACAACCGTTCAGATAAATTGTGAAAGCTATTAGGCGTATGAGATAGTAATGCAATTCACTAATTCTGATATTTTGATGTAAAGGAATGTAATTACAATTAGGCATCGAGGACAACCATACATTTCCTTGTTTGTGATATTGTAGAAGAAGAGTGAGAATTACTTAACATTCAACAAGAACGTTAATGAGTGTTGTAAAAACAACAATTAGACCACAAAGCAATAGCGCTGATAAGCCCATGATCCTACTAATAGAAACAAGACAATAGCTATTGCTCTGAATATTTACTCTCTCTCTATGATCACTAACTTTGAGGAGTCAGCTACTGAAGGACCAATTTTTTTTTTTGGTCATAGATCTCAGTCTATCTATTCATATATCTCATGTATCATCTGACGAATCAACTTCTTTTGAATCTCTATCTCCCTTCAATCGCTCATTTACATATATAGCAACTAGAAGATCTTGCAATATTCTATCTTTTCGTTTACAAGATCTCTTAATAGCTGATTAACTAACTAATTAGAATAGTTATTATTGGAGCGTAAAGATGTAGACAGTCTGTATTTGGAATCCTGTGTATTTCTGCAAAGTGTCGTCTTTTTAGCATTTTTTGTATTTTATGAGAAGCAATGCCGCATTTTTGGAAGTGCCTGAAATGGCCTAAAAACTGAGTTAACACAAGTGTCGCAAAACACTTAGTTGCTCAGGATGGCCCGAAGGTGACAAAGATGACAATGTCGAGTTTTTCGTCTGTGGAAATTCCTGAGTAAAAATGCATATTGTAGTGACAATCAGTGGAAAAATGCAGACTATTCGAAAGACGGTTCATTTTTTACAAAGTACTTGAGAGTGATTTACATGGAAAAAGAAAGGAAGGCAGTTAGGATGAGTAGGAGTAAGATTAAACTCCAACACTCCCCCTTAAGTTTATTACTATGAATCTGAACTACAATTAAAATTTATCATATCTACTAAAGTAGAATGTTTATTTCTAGACAATGGCTTTGTCAAAATATCAGCTAATATATTGTCTGTATGACAGTAACTTAGCACAACATCTGAACCTTCTCTTTAAGAAAATGAAATTAAACTTCTATATGCTTAGTTCTATTATGAGTTCATGGGTTTAGAGATAGAGCTATGCAACTCTGATTGTCGCACTGGAGTATTGTTGGACCAATCTGTGGAAATTGCAGATCTTGTAGTAGCCTTCTAAGCCAAATTATCTCCTTCACTATTGATGTAGCTGCAACGTATTTGGATTTTGTAGAGGACAACGAAATGCATTTCTGCTTTCTGCTGTTCCATGAAATGGGTAGGAAACAAATATATCCTAATGTGGATTTCTTGGTATCCACATATCCTGCCTAGTCTGAATTTGAATAGGTGACTAAAATGAGTGCATAGTGTTTCGTAGCTTGAATGTACTTCAGTACTCTTTGCAGAGCCTTCCAATGTTGTAGGCTTGAATTGGACATATACTGAGATAATGTGCTCATCACGTATGCTAGATCAGGTCGTGTGCAGATCATAGAATACATTATAGATCCTATGACAGATTGATAAGGATACTTGCATATTTCTTGCTGATTTGCTTGAGTTCTGGGGCACATGTCTTTAGACAGCTTGGATCTTGAATCCATGATTGTGTCTATCGATTTGCAGTCCTCCATGCCATATCTGCGAAGTACATTGGTTAAATAGGACTCTTGGCTTATAACGATCCTTCTGCTTGTGCGATCTCTACTGATCTCCATACCAAGTACGTAATAAACTGGGCCTAAATCAGTCATCTCAAAATCTGATAAAAGCTTTTGAATTGCTAATAATTAAGGAATCATCAATGTATAATGCTATTATAACATAGCTTGACCTGTTATGCTTGAGATACACATTAGAGTCTGCGGAACAAGAAGTAAAATTATGCTGCAAAAAGAAGTGATTGACTCTATCATACTAGGCCTTGGGAGCTTCCTTGAGACCATATAATGCGTTATGCAATTTACATACTAAATTCTCTTTGCCTTGAAGGACGTAACCTTCTAGTTGATAAATGAATATGTCTTCTTGTATATATCCATGAAGGAATGATGTCTGGATGTCCATATGGTAAATGTCCAAATCTTCTGCAACAGCTATAGCCAGCAAGGTGCAAATAGATTGATGCTTTACCATTGTATTGAAGGTGTCAGTGTAATCACCACTAATCGAGCTTTTCATTTGGATATTGATCCATCTGGCTTAAGCTTTAGCTTGAAGATATTATGTTGCGAAGGTTATTTTGTGTCTATCTTTTGTATAATGTTTATGCCTGATCCACTATCTAAGACAGCTGATACTATTGGATAGTCTATGTGTGAAAAATGCAAAAATAAGCTTGGTAGAGGCCAAAAATCATGTATATAGGATGATTACACATGTGTGGAGCCTGTTCTCACATGTAAAAATAGTGTACTTGTCATGTACCATAATCATATAGGTTGTACATATGATTTAATTCACGTTCTAGTGGCTAAAAAGGCTAAAAACTAGTTTTCTAGACATATGACACATGGCAGCAATCTATTGATTGCATGAGCCACATCCTTTGGTTAGGTGTCATATCCCATGTGTAGAGGACAACTCACATGTGTGGAATAAGCTGAAGTAGGCGAATTTTGACTTCTAGAAGATTTCCAAGTAGATCTCCATATAGAAGGAAAATGGACCAAAATTGCTCAAAATAGAAGGTTTTGTCCAAGTGTCAGTTTTGCATGATGAATCATCATATGACAAAGCACCTTCACACATGTGGGATCAGAGTACCACGAGCTCCCACTTATTGTATATATAGATCCACATTTGGCCATAATCAGTGTGAGACACCTATCTTGGTTTTGGAAGCAATTTTGAGTGATTCTCTCCATTTGTCTACATTTGTTTTGATTGTTTTGAGGTTCTATCAATGTTTACTTGATTTTCAGGTTGGATTCCATACTCAGAAAGTGTTTCAGACGTGTGAAACCATAAAGTACACTTACCTTCAATTAATGATTGTTCTTGTTGTGGAAAAAGTACAAAAAGGACCAAGAGTGGATCCTAATCTGATCCTCAAGAGGGATTGGTTGTCAGATTACTTGATCTATCAATCTACTTCAGATTAAGATCAATCTAGATCAATTATAGACACAAAATCCTAACAAGAACAATCATTAATTGAAGGTAAGTGTAATTTATGGTTTCCCACATGTGAAACCCTATCTGAGTACAAACTCCAACCTGAAAATCAAGTACACATTGATAGCACCTCAAAACAATCAAAACAAATGTAGACAAATGGAGAGAATCACTCGAAATTGCTTCCAAAACCAAGATTGGTGTCTCACATTGATTATGGCCAAATGTGGATCTATATATACAATAAGTGGGAGCTCGTGGTACTGATCATCCCTATGATCCCACATGTGTGAAGGTGCTTTGTCATATGATGATTCATCATGCAAAACTGACACTTGGACAAAACCTTCTACTTTAAGCACTTTTGGTCCATTTTCCTTCTATATGGAGATCTACTTGGAAATCTTCTAGAAGTCAAAATTCGCCTACTTTAGCTTATTCCACACATGTGAGCTGTCCTCTACACATGGGATATGACACCTAACCAAAGGATGTGGCTCATGCAATCATTAGATTGATGCCATGTGTCATATGTCTAGAAAACTAGTTTTTAGCCTTTTTAGCCACTAGAACTTGAATTAAATCATATGTACAACCTATATGATTATGGTACATGACAAGTACACTATTTTCACACGTGAGAACAGGCTCCACACATGTGTGTTTATCTATATACAAGATTTTTGGCCTCTACCAAGCTTATTTTTGCATTTTTCACACTCCTCCTCAAAAATCTAGCTTGGTAGGTCTAGCTTGATGGAAAACGTGATGATCTTGAACTTGAATCCATGGGCTGAATTGGTCTTTGCTGGTTCAAAAGGTGTGAAGATCAGCCAATGAGCTTGATGTTGATCTGAAATCACTATATCCATGATAGTGCTTCTTTGATGTTGACATCTTTGATGAGCTTGAGAGCTTTGCACCTTCCTAGCATCTTCGAAAATGATTCCTTCCAAATTTCATGTAGATGCTTGACTTTGAGGCTTGCTCCTTCTTCATGTGCATGTTCTTCCATGAGAAAATAAAGATTTCTTCTTGACTTATTAGGATCACAAAGATCTAACATCATGTAACCATGATCTAGAGAATTAGACTTATCCAAATTGGCAAGACTATGCATGCTATAATAACAAAGTGTTTGCATCATATCTTCATGCTTGTTTACCATGCTAATCTCAGATCTAATGAGGCTAAATACTTCATTATGGAGATAAGTGTCTTTAGAAGATGATTCACTTACTCTCATAAAGAGTTTACAATTTGCCTCAATACAAATTTTCAAACTATGAGTGAACAAATCACTTTTGCTCTTGCATGACTCAAGAGCATACATTTGATGAAATAACCATTTGCTTTCTAATTGATTTAAAATCAATTTCAACCTTTTAAGAACATCATCTATGTTCTCAAAAGAGACTTCATACTCAACTAGTATGGTTTTACTCCAATTTTGAGATGCAATGATCTCACTAAAGCAAATTGATTTATCAAATGACATAAGAGAAATAAGTATGTGATGTATACCACATGAGATATGCTCCTCTTTCCCTTGAAATGTGAGCCAGTTGGACTCAACCATATTTCTTGAGCTTCTTTTTGGAATCACAATTTGAGAAGGTCTCTCCTCCTCAATCCTAGGCACACTTGAACCTTGAGAAGGATTCTCCTCCTCAATCCTTGGCACATTTGAACCTTGAGATGACTCCTTAAGATCCTCTTCATGGTGCTCCTTTTTTATGAAAATCCGAGACCTCCATGTCTCATAATGATCACAACAAGTATGACCATTCAATATGCACTTCCTATGATTATCAAGATTACTTATGCTAGAAACATAAGTCCAAAAATCACCACAACTTTGCATGATTTTTCCAATATTGAAATCAAAAGGTATCTCCATCTCAATAAGGCTACCTACTTGCTTATGGATATAAGTGTCCACTTTGGATGCTTCACTTATTCTCATAAGAAGTTTACAACTTGCCTTTAGGATTGAAAACATACAATTTTCATCTTTATGAATGAACACATCATTCATGATCTTATTGAAACCAAAAGATCCTACATTATGAAGATATTTCCATTTCCTTGACTTCATAACTAATGTAAGCTTACAAGGAAAACATATTTTGCTATCTTTTAAGGCATCACACTCAACTAGCATTTCCTTAAGCCACCTTTGAGATACAAAAATCCCTTCAAAGCAAAATAGATCTTCATAAGTTGACATGAGAGCATAAATGAAACTATTTTCATTTTGTGATTGATGCTCCTTATTCTTGATTGATATCTCTTGGATCATAACAATAAGTTTGAACTTATCTAAAGTTCCAAGCAAAATACTTTCCAAGGACATAAAATAAATCCAGGTTACTTTCATGAAAGTGACATCTATCTTTGCATCTTGAACCAAACAATGTACTTCCAAATGAAAAATTTCAAAATATTTGACATGTGCTGTGATGGATTCTTGAAGACAAATCTTGCAAGTCCTTATGAGACTCCAAGCCTCATTCACCTTTCCACAAAGGAAACACCTTTCCTTGGACTTGTCCTTCTTGCATTTGCATTTCGAACTTGAAGCTCCATCCTTCACCTCAGCCCCCTTGCCTTGGTTCTCCTTGGATGGATTGGTCTTCTTTTTGTAGCATCTTGAGAAATTAAATCCTCCCTTGCCACAAAGGTTGCACTTAGGATCCTTTCTTTCCTTCAATAGGATGCCACCTATTGATGCCATGTGAATAAAAACCTGTGATATGATTCTACAAATGTAATTTGTGACTTTCAAGAGACTAGATTTGAACATCTTCAATAATCTAGAATGATCTACAAAAGACTTAGCTCACAAACCTAAGAATCAATCTTCATAGTAATGACTAGTCACTTGGAAACTTTGCTTTGATCACTAAGAGAAAAGCACACAATCTTTGAATCAAATCACTAAAGAAATCAGATCCAATCTCCTATTGGACTCCTCAAATACCAATGACTTTTTCTTTTGAAAGTTGAAGTGGATATGAAAAAGATTTGACACCTAGATTTTCCTTTTCACTTGACTAGTTCTCTCAACTCTTGAGATTCTTGAACAAAAGATGGGTTTTGTTTCAAATACATGAAAATCAAACTTAATCACTTCTTTTGGACTCACTCTTGACCCAAATAATCTCACACTTGAGATTTAGAATGAATTTGATTTAATTTGACAACAAACTATACCACCAATTTTTCACAAAGCTTAAAAAATTAGACAGCTAGAGATTCACAAATATCTCAACCATGCATGAATACTCAAATATGGACTCCTCATCATTATAGACATCCAATGGGATCTCAAATTGACCCTCACACTCTCACAAAGAAAGTTGAATAGAACTAATTTAAGTTTCATACATACTATGTCAATTTTTGCTCAATAAATTGATTCAATCACCCCTATTGGATTCTACCAATTACTCTACCTTTAGAGACTTGGAATGAAATTCAAAATCAAAAGTGGTGATTTTTCTCAATAAGATATTGTGCTTCAAAGAGCTAATGCCACTTAGAAAGATTTGATCACCTAGGAAGAGACAAACTCTCCACCAATAACAACACATAATGAACTTCTAGATCTTGCCCTCTACAAAGGAAAGAACTCTTAGAAAATTGGATCTCTCTCTACACATTTGCCATAGACACCTTAATGCCTCTTTTCAAACCTCACAAACACTCAAACAAATTGAGTAGGATTGAATAATGTGACTTGGATCTCAATCTCTTTTCTAGAACTTTCAATTGAAGCCAATCTATGTCAAATTCTACAAAAGATTTGCATAGATGCTCTATATGCACTAGAAACTCTCAAAGGTTTCACTTGGAGGACAGATCCAAGGATGTTTTCTAGCAGATTGATGCTTCTAAACTTGACCCTATCACTCTTGAACAAATCTAGAGTGATGGTACAATGGATTTCAACCTCTCACCTTGCATATCACTCCTTAATCTATGATTTTTAGCAAAATCTCTCTCAACTTCAACATACACTCAAAAAATCAGAGAAGATCAATTAATTCACCTAATTCAAGCTTCAATTTTAATTTTTTGGCTGATCTAATCCAAGAACTAATCAAGGGATTAGATTTACTATAGAAAATGCTTGATTTTGCACCAAAAATCACTCAAATTGGGTATGTGAGTCAAATTCTGCAAATTTTTGAAATTTCTCAGTAAAAACAGAAGATGTACGGCCTCACACGTGTAAAAAGGGTTCCTACAGCCCACAACAAGATCTGGACCAAAAATTTTGAGGATAGCTATCAAATCCAACTCGCTACACAAAATTTGACTAATTTCCAAACAACTGCTAATTTTGGCTTTGATTTGGATTAACCCTATCAATTTCAACAAAACCTCTTGTACTAGGCTTTGATACCATGTGGAAAAAGTACAAAAAGGACCAAGAGTGGATCCTAATCTGATCCTCAAGAGGGATTGGTTGTCAGATTACTTGATCTATCAATCTACTTCAGATTAAGATTAATCTAGATCAATTCTAGACACAAAATCCTAACAAGAACAATCATTAATTGAAGGTAAGTGTACTTTATGGTTTTCCACGTGTGAAATCCTGTCTGAGTACGGACTCCAACCTGAAAATCAAGTACACAGATAGCACCTCAAAACAATCAAAACAAATGCAGACAAATGGAGAGAATCACTTAAAATTGCTTCCAAAACCAAGATTGGTGTCTCACATTGATTATGGCCAAATGTGGCTCTATATATACAATAAGTGGGATCTCGTGGTACTGATCATCCCTATGATCCCACATGTGTGAAGGTGCTTTGTCATATGATGATTCATCATGCAAAACTGACACTTGGACAAAACCTTCTATTTTGAGCACTTTTGGTCCATTTTCCTTCTATATGGAGATCTACTTAAAAATCTTCTAGAAGTCAAAATCGTCTACTTTAGCTTATTCCACACATGTGAGCTGTCCTCTACACATGGGATATGACACCTAACCAATGTATGTGGCTCATGCAATCAATAGATTGATGCCATGTGTCATATGTCTAGAAAACTAGTTTTTAGCCTTTTTAACCACTAGAACTTGAATCAAATCATATGTACAACCTATATGATTATGGTACATGACAAGTACACTATTTTCACACGTGGGAACAGGCTCCACACATGTGTGTTTATCTATATACAAGATTTTTGGCCTCTACCAAGCTTATTTTTGCATTTTTCACACTTGTTAGGATTTTGTGTCTAGAATTGATCTAGATTGATCTTAATCTGCAGTAGATTGATAGATCAAGTAATCTGACAACCAATCCCTCTTGAGGATCAGATTAGGATCCACTCTTGGTCCTTTTTGTACTTTTTGCACATGGTATCAGAGCCAAGTACAAGAGGCTTTGTTGAAATTGATAGGGTTAATCCAAATCAAAGCCAAAATTAGCAGTGTTATGAAAACTAATCAAATATTGTGTAGCGAGTTGGACTTGATAGCTATCCTCAAAATTTTTGGTCCAGATCTTTTTGTGGGCTGTAGGAACCCTTTTCACACGTGTGAGATCGTACAACTCCGGTTTTGGCTGAGAAATTTCAAAAAAATGTAGAATTTGACTCACATATCCAATTTGAGTGATTTTTTGTGCAAAATCAAGCATTTTCTATAGTGAATCTAATCCCTTGATTAGTTCTTGGATTAGATCAGCCAAGGAATTAAATTTGAAGCTTGAAATAGGTGCATTAATTGATCATCTCTAATTTTTTGAGTGCATGTTGAAGTTGAGAGAGATTTTGCTAAAAATCATAGATTAAGGAGTGATATGCAAGGTGAGAGGTTGAAATCCATTGTGCCATCACTCTAGATTTGTTCAAGAGTGATAGGGTCAACCTTCACACATGTGGGATCAAAGGGATGATGAGTACCACGAGCTCCCACTTATTGTATATATAGAGCCACATTTGGCCATAATCATTGTGAGACACCAATCTTGGTTTTGGAAGCAATTTCGAGTGATTCTCTCCATTTGTCTACATTTGTTTTGATTGTTTTGAGGTTCTATCAGTGTTTACTTGATTTTCAAGTTGGAGTCCGTACTCAGACAGTGTTTCACACGTGTGAGACCATAAAGTACACTTACCTTCAATTAATGACTGTTCTTGTTAGGATTTTGTGTCTAGAATTAATCTAGATTGACCTTAATCTGAAGTAGATTGATAGATCAAATAATCTGACAACCAATCCCTCTTGAGGATCAGATTAGGATCCACTCTTGGTCCTTTTTGTACTTTTTGCACACTATGTAGATCATAGGTAAAGTGATGTTATTTCCCTTAGCACCACCGATATTCATCATACTCATAGGAATCTGAGGTATTTCTGGAATCTCTTCAGGTTTTCGATGTTCATCTTGTACATCGGGTAGCTGAAAACTTCTATTGATATAGCCCTTAAGGCCCGTGAAGGATTTGATGGCACTATGGAATGGCATGGTGATTTGAGCTTGTAGAAGTTCAGAGAAAACTTTGAGTCCTTGTAGGGGTTGCTCTTGCGTGAGGATTGGAGGGTAAACCTCCTACCAGATTTGTGGACCATCCCATTGAATTGGAATCGGGGACTAAACCAGTCAATTTACTTCCTTACAGACTATCAAGGGCCTAAAAAGAAGAAGTCCATAAACAGGGTCAGAAGTTACTCTCACAAGAATTTATCATTTGAAATAAATCACCTTTTGCCTCTCCCGTGTTGCTGGTTAAGAAGAAAGATGGAACGTTCAGGATGTGTATTGATTATCGAGCTCTTAACAAAATGACCATCAAAATCAGATATTCAATTCCTAGGATGGATGATTTGTTGGATGCTTTAAAGGGATCCGGTGTCTTTTCCAAAATAGATCTACGTTCAAGATACCACCAGATTAAGGTCAAAGAAGAGGATCAGTATAAAACAACTTTTCGAACTGACATGGGATATTATGAATTCAAAGTTATGCCTTTCGGATTAACTAATGCTCATGCCACTTTTCAAGCTCTTATGAATCGGATTTTTGAACCTTACCTTTATTTGTTTGTGCTGGTATTCTTTGACGACATCCTGATATATAGCAAGAAAATGGAAGAGCATGCAAAACATTTGGATACAATTTTAAGTATTCTTCGAAAATACAAGTGTTTGCAAAGATAACCAAATGTGAATTCGCTAGAGATGAGGTGGAATACTTGGGACACATTGTGTCCAAGGAGGGAATCAAGGTGGACCAGAAGAAGATTGAGGCAATCAAGAATTGGAATTTACCACTACATTCATGACCAAACTTGGAGAACAACAGGATATCGATTCCTAGTATCTAGACCTCGGAGCAACTCAACACATGACTCACCATCGTGACTGGTTCAAAGACTATAAGTCATTCACCCACTCATGAGTTGTGCAACTTGGAGACAACTCATCGCACTCAATCGAAGGTGAAGGAATAGTTAGAGTTGAATTCTAGAAAGGTGAAGTCAAGTTGCTGTCCAAAGTTCTCCACATTCCAAATCTGACCAAGAATCTGCTCTCAGTGAGCAGAATCACCGATTCAGGTCAGAGGGTGGACTGCACCATTCTTGACAAATCCCGAAAGGTTCTAGCCTTCGGAAGAAGAAGCAGCTATCTTTACAAACTCAGCCATTGCTACTCTTCTAACAGTCAAGCTCTTCACACAGTCATTGCGTTTGTCCATTACACCAAGATTGTAGAAATAAATTTTTTAGCTTTTCTTAGTCAAACTTTAACGCAAAATTGGTAGAAGTTGTAGGTTGGAAAAAGACAAAACCAATAGGATGAGAAATGGGATTAAAAAAAGTAGTTCCTTAGAGAAGAGGGAGCATGAGCATCATTGTGTATTGGGCAAAAGGGCGCTTGCTTCGATGCACACAAGTTGGATGTTTGAATGCCATTCTGATGTGTGGATGCCCACGTTGCACCAATATGAAACACATGTTTTGGCTAATTTTGTTTTTACTAGTGGTGCACTTTATTGGCTCAGCACATAAGGCATGGCAAATGCCCATGGACGCTATCCCACCTACTAGGTCCAGCTAGCAAGACTCCTTGAGCCACCACATTTTGCATCATTTGTCAATGGGTGGCCTACTAGAGGTCAACATGCACCAAGTTTTTGACACAAACATGTGGGTTGTGAGTTTAGCAAAGGCAACTAGGTGTGAGCTAATGAGCAATTGTGGAGGCCATGGCAAGTTGGCAACCTCACAAGGGATGCTACCATCCACCAACGATGATGGTTGCTTGACATCATTTACCCGCACGTCTGAAAAAGCCAACCATCCTATTAATGTCGTTCGACACTGGATGTTGAGGGGCCCGAGACTAGCATGTCATGAGTGCCATGGCATATATGGTTGCCTCTAGCTCATGAAAAAGAGGGCCCTTCAAATGGGATTCCCCACCATATAGGTTGGTGATAGAATCCCCTTGCAAGTGAGTGCACACAAATGCAGAAAATAATAAACTAAAGAGTATACGTATGAGATTAGGACACGTAGGAGCATCGGACGGTGAGCGAGGATCCACATCATACATGGTTCTCGGCCAGAAACAGGGCCACTCGTCCGTCCAAAAATCCACTTTAACCTGCGAAGCAGCGCCCCGCCTTCTCCATTCACCCGCCCCCGCCTTCTTGCTGCTGCGGCTTCTTCTTCACACCATCTCTTCTCTTTTCTTCTTCTTCTTCTTCATCGTCGGTGTCTGTCTTTCTGTCTCAGTCCTCGCTGCGCTCCCGACTTCTATCGTTCTTTGTCTCCTCTCTCTCTGTCTCTCTGACTCTAGGAAGATTGCGAAGACCAGTGTCGTCTCCTCTACCTCATCTACACGCGCAATCATCCGCTGCCGTCTCACTTGCGCTTTGTTTGTATTTGGGTTGGGGTTGGAGATCTCTGTCTGCTTGTTGCTTTGTGTTGTCAGCTATTTGTGTTGCTTTATGCTCATTGGCGAGGTCTTGGAACCTCCTTCCTTGTCTAGTTGCTGTTTCTTTTTGTGAGATCGGTTTGGGTTCTCATCATCCATGAATGATGCGCTCTCTTTTGACGCTAGTCCCAGCTTCGCTATGAAGAACCTTGTCCTCTACAGCCTGCTTCTGAACAGCAAGTGATCGTTGGTGCTGTGCTGAAGGGACATAAAACGGGGGTCTGTGTTGCTTTGTTTGTTTGTGCGTGTGCGTGTGCGTGTGCGTGTGTGTGTTTTCCTTGATGATTGATGGTTGGTTACGACTGGGTTGATACCGGTCCGGTGTCTATGATATTACTAAAATCAGTTCTGCGATTGATGTGCACACTTTGACATTCAAGGTATCGAGCTCAAATCATGTTACTTACGCATACACTCATGTTCAGCTGTTAGGAATTAACGTTTTAATTTAAGAAGTTGAAGAAAAAGCAATTCAGTAGGTGAAGATGGTAACCTTTGCTTGTAAATTCTCCAGAGTACCTTTCTTCACGGGAGTATATGCCTGATTTCTCTCTTCTTTAAGAGGTTAATGCTATCAGCTTCAAGGGCTGGAGCTTCAAGGGCTGGAGCTTCATGTTCTTCTTTTTAACTCGCAGGGGCTGCTATATTTCATACACAAAGAATCATATAATTCATGAAAGCTCCTTGAATTTCAGATAGGTTAATATATAACTGGTCAAATCTTGAAAATATTGTCTAAATGCGGTGTTAATCCTGGTATGTTTGACTGTTCCTCTTCATTTATAAATTGTGGTTTCTGAACTGTTGGCTGCATAGTTTGTAGCTGGTTGGAAGATAATCTTCCTCCAATGATGCCACCTTGCTGTAGCTAATAAGTACTTGGAAGGCTTTCTGGGTTATGCATGCTAGGAGCTGATGCTTGCATCGCATAGTGTAGCTGTAGATGATGTTAAAGAGCAATCCTACAGCTCTCTGGTGGAAACAGTTGCTCAGTCTTGTAGCCTTCTTTTAAAGTTCATTGTTGAATGTTAGCATTTATCCATCTGCTCTACTGAATTTATGGTTCAGAAGATAACTGCGTATACTAGGCTTTTTCATTGTTGCTGCTGAGAACTGGCTTCTTGTGTATTCGATAATAGAATCACAGTCCTTATCATGAAAGCAATGGGCTCCGCTTCTGCAGAAACTGTTCCGTCCTGCTCTCAGTTTTCCAGAAACATGTAATTCTCCGTTTGTGTTACCACGATCTTAGAGTGATTCTTACTGAAGTGCTGTGGATTGTCTTGATACAGAATGCAGTTGCGAGCTGAAGCATAGTATAGAAGAGAAGAAGCATCACGTGTCATGCTTTCCCATACTGCCTTCAAACATGAATCCGCTGGAGAAAGTTTTGCTGTAGGAAACTCCCAGTTGCATTCTCTACGCCAGCCTTTCCATCACATGCTTGCCTCTCCTTCCAGTGGTGCATTAGCTCAGACTACCATGCAGGATCAAATTCTCAATCCTTCCGATTCCATGCTTGCATGCCCACGCGGTCCCTTGCAGGAGAGGCGCCTCAAGCCGCATGCAGATCAAGTTCTGAAGTGCCCGCGCTGTGATTCCCTCAACACTAAATTTTGCTACTACAACAACTACAGCCTCACTCAGCCACGCCATTTCTGCAAGAACTGCAAGCGTTACTGGACAAAAGGAGGAGCTCTGAGGAATGTTCCCATAGGTGGTGGGTGCAGGAAGAACAAACGGGCTAAGCAGCGAACTGCAGATCAAGCTCCCTCACCTGCACCTGCTGAAGAGGCACTCTTATCTAGCATTCGTGGTGATGGCTCCAGCAGCAGCTCTTCTTTGCAGCAAGATTTCTCAGCTGGAGCTTCAAGCCCAGGGTTGTATACTTCGAATGAAGGAGATGGAGGATTCAGCCTAACATTTGAAAGACTTGATCAGGCTACAAGATCATTTTCTGTAAGCAGTGCTCCGATTTCTATAAACTGGGCAGGTCAGGTGTCTGCTCCTCCTGCGCTCAACCTGCAGCCTTTTGATTCTAAAATTCTCGCTCTGAACTTACCTGGCCATCATGTGAAGCAGGAGCAAACCAATCAGCTACATAATGGTCATGGTGATCTAAGCTCTATGTATGAACCCCAACTCAACCTGGTAGCTCAAGCTTCATCTTCTTTGACTGATAATCTTGTCCCATACAATCTGTGTCTGGAGGGCTTTGGAGTTCATAGCAGCAATGGAGACCTACAGTGGAGACTGCCTCCAAGGCTAGTGACAATGGCAGAAGAAGGACATGCAGCCAATGGCAGGCCACTAATGCAGGCCCTGGAAGACCTGGGAAGTGAAAGTTTCAGACACGCTAAAGGCAGGCTTCCTTTTGAATGCATGCCTGTGTCTAGTGAAATGGATGAGCATGGAAGTCATTCATCTCCTGATTGGCCTCCACCAGCAGATGGGTTTTTTGAATCTACAGCAGATGCAGGCTATTGGAATAATGGCACTTGGCCTCCAGATTTGACAATGTATGGCATGGCAGGAAGCCAATTACTATAGAAGATCTTCTTGCCTACGATTTTTCTAAGCGCATGCATAGCTATTACCCATTATTCTTGTGGTGCTGTGCTCAAAACCACGTGATTGCAAAACTTTCTGGACCGGCTTGGATTTCTTTTGTTTTGACCGAAAGTTTACGTTACTGCTGCATCTCTGGATCGTGGATATGCCAAGGCTTATCTGCGCCTTGCCAACACCAGAGATTAAGTGGACTTGAATAATACGCCTGGTTTGAACCATGGCTTTTACTTGTAACCAGCAGGCTTACCTACTTGCTAGTGAAATTTTTGATTTTTGCCTTGAGGAGAAGGCTCCTTCGAGAGGATGATTATACTATTGGCCAAGCTTCTTTGTCTCATATGCCCCTCTCAGAACTGCTCCCCAGGGCTAAACCACTGGCTGCTGATCTTAGTGACGGGAAGAATATGCTACTTATTACCAATACTGCAACTCTTACAACTAGAGCTGTTGGCCCTATTTAATTTTCTTCAGTGGGGTTGAACAGTGTGATCAGAGATACCATAACTGCCAATCCCATATTTTACGACTGCTTGATGTGAGGTTATAGCTTTTGCGTATTATCTTGTAGTAGTTTTATTGGTCTGTAAATAATTACTTGAATCAATGATAAATATTAAAAGATGAAACCTATTTGTTGTTTTTGCTACGACATGGTGAATGGATTTGTTTCCTGTTACGCTAGAAGTTTCTTATAAGTGATAGTAAAGTAATGGATTCATGAACTCTATGCAACCCGCAAGAATTGAGTTGTTGCACAACAGAGCTAGAAAATTACATAGAGCTGGCGTGTATGGATATTTGATGTTTGATGCAACGTGGGGTGATAGTTTGTTTCTGGTGTCCTTGAAGATTTTGCGCATAATTTCAGCCTTCAGTTTTCAATCAACACCTTGGATTTTTCTCTCTCAAGTGGGATGTGCACATTTAATATTAGAGATGAAGTTGGTTGTTTATGGTTCCAAATTAGAAATGAGAAGATATTCTGTTTTACAGTCCAAATCCTGAAAATAATCAACTGAAATCAATTTCAAGTTCCAAAGGAATGATAAATTTTTTATCTTGACAATCCAAATCATGAAAATAGTAAGCTGACTGGCATTTCCGAGTTGACACAAATGTGATATTGCATTGAATGATCCTCATAGGCTAGTTAAAAAAATTGCCTGTTCCAGATCCTGATAATGAATTCCACTATATTCTTTAGAACATGCCTAAAAGCATTAAATCGCATTTGTCCTTAAACTCATCCAAAACATTAGTGGAAAGTTAAATTATGAAGCTATATGCATCACCATAATACATATGCAAGATTTACGAAATTAAGAAATGATGATGTAATGTACACAAGCGCTATCTAGAGATGAGAGCCAACTAGCACAAAGTATATGATTCAGTGACTTCAGTTTGCGTTGGAATATGGCATTTAATCAGCACTAGTAAATCAGTAATATTGCATTGTAATAGCCTCTTAAACTTGTTAAAAAGTGGCCTGCCCAAGAATCCGATAATGTATTCCATTGAATTTCTTAGAGCATGTTTGCCAGCTATTTATAAATCGCATTTGTCAGTACTAAACCCGTCCGAAATATTAGTTGTAAGATCAAGTAATTACTAATAAGTGTGTAAAGCTGTTTGATTCTTGAATCAGCTGGCTGCATGTGCAAGATTACGAACTAATGATGTGAAAAAGTCTTCTAGAGATGAGAGCCACGGTCTGAAGCACAGATTCGAGATGGCAATGGGGGCATAATATAGGTGACTTAACAACTTGCCTTGGAATTTGGCATTAATCAGCACGAGGTCTTTTCGTAAGGCACAACGTACCCATTACACCCCCCACAAGGAGCCATGTGTCTGCACTCTCAATGCATTAACCCAGACTTGTTATAACTCCAATTATTGAGCTGCGCATCTTAAAAGTGTTTTGGGCCATAACCCAGCTCATGATCCGCCTTAAGACCAGTTTATCCACCCACATGTACCACGTACTGCACTAACCTATCACTTGCATGGTCTGTGAGTCACATCTCTGGACTCTGGAGTCTGGAGCCTGGAAGTTTCATTCTATGATGTGTGTCATACATAGAGCTGAAGATCAATTATGAACTGCATGCCTGAGGCCTTTGCCTGGCCTGGCCTGACTGCTTGATGGAATCCTCAGTCGTCCAGTACTGGAATTTGGGGTGGACCGTGGTGGGCAGAGAGATGTAGTAGTAAGTAGGTCCCTTTTCCCACTTTCTTCCTACTCCTGTTCTGTTCTATTCTGTTCTGCTCTGCCCCTGCACCAGAAGAAGAAGAGGAAGCAGAAGAGGAAGCAGAAAGAAAGAAAAATGAGTTGAGTGAGTGACCAGTCATGTTTGTGGAAATGCGGAATGCTCTCGAAACGATGGCGAATCCTCCAGAGAAGCCGCACGCGTGATGGGATCTCTTCTCTCCAGTCTAAATCTCGACTCGCCCTTTCACGGATTTCACCCAACCCATGGAGCATCCCCGCATCTTCCCCACCGCCATTGGATACCATATCACAAGCCTTCAGATTCTGCCACGCTCTCGCAGATCAAGCATCCAAAAGTCTCCACGTGGCAATGCGACTCGTGGCTATCATCCAAGTGGCCGCGCGTGGAACATCCGATGCCACTGATTTTTTTTTTGCCAAGCCCATTTCAAAGCAGCGAGTAAATTTCGAAAAAATAATTGATTCTGGAAATCCGGTCGTGAAGGAGCGCGACTCGGAGGCACTACTACGGACTTACGGTCCACTGAGGATCGAGTGGGTGGCCACTGGGCAACAGCACGTAAGTGGGTACCTACATGCTACAGCAAAGAAGAAGAAGAAGAAGAAGAAGAAGAAGAAAGAGGAGGAGGGGAAAGGTAGGAGAGCACGGAATCTTGCTATGGTCCCAGCTTCCATGGTCGTCTTGTGACACGCCCCCCACCATAACTGGCAGGACCTCTTCCTTGTTAATATCTTCTTGGCGGTGGTAGCCAATTCTTTGAATCCTTCTTCAAACTTGCTTCAAATTTCTTTCCATTTGGAGGATTGTAAGGGATTGTTGTTGCCATGCTTAGTTTAATGTGACAACTTTGTTGCCTCCAAAATCTTCAATTCAAGAACCTTGCCGGCCACAATCTTTTAAAAAACACTAAATGTCCCCATGCAATATCATATACCATGAACAATTTAACTCCAACTACTCTTGCTACAAATCTCTCTCGAATCTATCTCTGTGTAGTTTTATAATGTTCAAAGCCTTGGAATGTTACTAATGAAGTTTTATAATATTGAAATCCTCAAAATGTTATTAATATCCTTTGTTTTTTAAACCTTGCCCTTGAAAAATTGATGTAAAAGAGTCTCAACATATATAATTGTTATTATATGGTTTATAATACCAAAAAGCATTTATCAAATTTTGTGATCCCGAGGGTTGATAATACCAAGAAGCATCATTAGATTCTATAGCCATTTAAGGCATGGTATGGTACGACCTCAATTGTGTAAATTATGGAGTCCATAGAATTTATTCAAAATATGTACATAACAATATAAAAGCTTTCTACCATTTCATGAATTTTATACAAGTTTTAATATAATCCAATAATTTTTGTTGAAGATACAATTTGACATACAAGAGAAAACAAGTGTTGGTTTTTGGATAACAACATACCCCATAAATTTTTAAAACAAGAATTTCAAAAAAAAATGTCGGTTCCATTAAAATTGCCATTTTGTTGAGCGCTTGTAGCTATTGCAACCCGGCTTGTTCTCTCTCTCTCTCTCTCTCTCTCTCTCTCTCTCTCTCTCTCTCTCTCTCTCTCTCTCTCTCTCTCTCTCTCTCTCTCTCTCTCTCTATATATATATATATATATATATATATATATATATATATAGACATAGACACACTAGCAACAATTACCTCTACTCACTCTTGCCACCAATTTTCAAGCATTGGCAAGTGAGACCAATTAATCACTCCCCTTACCTAGGCGGTAACTGTCAAAATCGAGAGTTGCAAAATGATTGGTTACCTTGAATGTCTCCTATTTCATTGTTCCATTTTTCATAAATTGCCCTAGGCAGCTCAACATATTGGGCAATTTCCCTAGGTCCAGAAAGCATGCTTTCAAGTTGTCCCTATGTGGCAAAGAGCCCTTGTCACCTCATGCCCCACATGGTAGCAGCTCAATGTAAATATGAAAGCTGGGGAAGCCTTTGTTTAATAGAATGGATCAACATGATGACTTAAAGTTTAGATATTGTTGGGCAATCAAATGTGAAAACACCTTAAGCCTTACTTTGAATATTGAACATTCCGAAAAATAATTTGTGTGAACAAATATTTGATGCATGACTTTGCATTAATGTTGTTTTGTTATGATAATATGTGGAGATGAAGCAATTGGAACTAGCGACGGACAAGGAAAGTAGTACTTATAGATGCAGTCACAATTTATTTCATTGCCTCAATTTTCTTAACCCTAGCTCACAACTCTTTGAAGTTGTTGTGGTCTTATGTTTGGCTAGAAAGAGAGATCTATTCTTACTTATGTACAACTTTTCCAATCAAAGCTTTGACTCGATTCCAAGAAGTCATAATGAAGAGAGTTATTTTCATGAAGATATTTTTTGAGATAGAGAAAGCGGTCACTGAAGAAGAAGATATGATGGTAATTGATTATTCCAATCCATATATTTCTTTGATGGTTCGCTATTTGATCTCTTGACAACCATTCAATGATCATTTAAGATGAAGGATGAGCTAAAGTTTGTGATGAGCAGATCACAGAAGCAAACATACCAAAATTGACAAGGAAAACGGATTATTGCTAGGTTCCATGGCATTGGCATCACCATTGTTGTTGAAGTTGGTTGAGCTTCTGGTTTCTTTGTAAAGAACACTTTAGAGCGTTGTAGCTGCTAACCATCTCCTCACGCTTAGGAAGAATGGCTTCCAAGCTCCTTAATAGTTAATCTTCCTCTCTCCCCTCTTCTCTAAGCTGAAACACAAACATAAGTGTTAGATCTTCACCAAGGGCTTTAGGCCAACATAGGTAGATTTCTCTTTCCCTTAAGCCTTGGAAATCAAAGAGGCCAAGAGCTATTAAGGGCACGACACCACAAATAGCCAAGAAGTAGGATTCAAAGTATTTTAGACCTTCCTTTGCATTTTCTAGGATTGTTTGTAGTTTTAATCCTCCGATCGGATGTAGCATAGGCTTTGGAAGAGGTAGTTGGTGACAAATTGCTGCTTCTCTTATCATAGGGCATAATTTTTACCTTTACATCACATCTTATCCGTAGGATCGATTCCCAACCTCCCTATACTACAACGGAGTTGATTCTTCATTTTTACTTGCCCACTAACAGAGATGGATCTATAGGAAAGGTGGCAAAAATAGGGTAACATAGATTTTTGGTGCCGTTGCCGGGGAATGATGATGAGTAGGAAAACTTGTCACTTATGAGGAATTTTTATTGATTTTTCTACTGTTTTCTGTCATTAATATTCTTAGTAGAAGTAGGTTGCTTGTGTGTACCTTGCTTTTGGCTTTTATTTGGTCAAGATCTAGGTTTCTTGTTGAATGTTTGCAAGGGGCGCACTTAGTAGGTGTCATAGCCTACTATGTCATTTTATCCATTTTCTCGGCAATTTAATGACAGTACCTAAACCTCAAGATATGTTATAAGTGCATACTGTGTATTCTTGATCCATACCGTCTCCTTTGTGCAATGTGTAAGAGCTTTGTACTCGGCCTCACTAGATGACAACGAGATAGTGGCTTGTTTCTTCGACATCCATCATATAGCTCCATCACCTATAAAAATATAATGAGCACTGATGGACTTCCTATCCATTACATCTCCAGCATAGTCCAAATATGAAAATCCAAAAAGATTAGATGATGATCCCTCATACAATATGCCAAAATCTCGAGTCCCAATGATGTACCTCAAAACTCATTTTCCTAGCTTCCAATGCTCCTCATTAGGATCTTGCATGAATTGACTCAATCTTCCAACACAATAGCTTAGATCAGGTCTAGTAATGGTTAGATAGATGAGTGAACCAACTAGCTTCCTATAGAGAGTAATGTCCTTGAAGGACCTTTCACTACCTCTTATAGTTAGCTTTACATGAGACTCCATAGGTGTAGCACTAGCTTTTGCATCTACCATATGAAATCTTTCTTGTCTAAAAGTAGATTGAGAAGTCCTAATCACTTCTACTCCCAAAATACACTAAGCATATTCTTGGTGATTGATGGTACAGACATTTTCTAGATCCATGCATTTTGAGGATTCTAGATACAAAGAGATGGTGCCAACACCATCTATCCTACACTCTTCATCATTTGCAGTAAAGAAAAACTTTTTAGCATTATTGAAAGAGTGTAAGGTTGAGAAAAAGTCCTTTTCACAAGACATGTGGGAGCTAGCCCCACTGTCGATCCACCAATTGTCTCTTGAATTGCTATTGCTTGTTGGTGAGGATGTAGATGCCATCAAGAATACATCTACTTCCTTGTTTGTCCTCCTCCACTTGTGCTCTTAGCCTCTTGTAGCATTCAGATGCATAATGCCCTTTCTTTCCACAAAAGAAGCATTTCTGCTTTGACTTGTCCTTTGAGGTTGATGAATCATCCTCTTCTTTGGCCTCCTTTGGATGCTTCTTCTTTCCATTGGTCTTCTTTTTGCCCTTGAATGAGAAATTGGCTTTCTCATCACCATCCTGCAACAACAAAGAACTCATCCAAGATTTTGCATGGAGCATCCCGCACAATGATATTTTCATAAAGGAACTTGGCAGTGGTCCTAGCATCAGCTACTCTTACTGCCTTGGCTTCGACCCACTTGGTGAGATAGTCTGTGGCTACGATTATGTATCAAGCCTGGGAACTCCTTGCTGCAGGGTGAATTGGACCGATGTAATCCAATCCCCACTTTTCGAATGATGCTTGGGCTAAGACCGGGTGCAGGAGGTCATAATTCAATCTCGTTGGTCTCCTTGCCCTTTGGCACACATCACACTTTTTCAAGTATTCCTCCGTATCCTTATGAATCGTTGGCCACCAGCATCCTGATTGCAAGATCTTGTGAACTGTAATGTCAGATGCAAAATGGCCTCCACCCATGCCTTCATGTGAAAGAGAAATGATCTGGGTGGGCTCATGAGGGAGAATACACCGCCAAAGGACTCCGTCTGGTCCTCTTTGATACAACTGGTCGTCAATCAGCTGATATGGTCTAGCTTTAAGATCAATTTTCGCTGATCTCCTTTGGTAGTGACTTGCCTGGTTGGCCCCGCATTAGATATTCAACAATGTCGGCAGCCCATTCTGGTACTGTGTCTACGTAAAACAAGACAGCATTGGCCAGCTCATCGTCAGGTTGGGTTGCAATCTCCTTTCTCTTGATTCGAGACACATGATCTGCCATCTAGTGTTGTTTTCCCTTGCGAACTACTATCTGAAAATCAAATTCCAACAACAGAAGTAGCCATCTGGTGATTCTCCCAGTGTTGCAAGTTTTATTAACAAGATAGAGCAAGGGTTGATGGTCCATATAAAAAACAAAATGTGTGGCCATCAGGTAGTGTCAAAATTTCTTAACTGCATAGATCATTGCCAGTGCTTCTCGCTTTGTGGTTGATTAGTTCATTTCTGTATCACTGATCTGTCGGATTGGAAAATCATTTTTGTGTTCACCTGGCTGGGTTAAGACTGCTCCAACTACATACTTCGATGCGTCCATATGCACGTGAAACTCAATGGACCAATTGGATGGGCGTAAGATTGGTGCTAAAAGCAATGCATCCTTAAGATTTTGAAAAGCCTTTAGGGATTCCTCGTTCCAATGTGGATCCGTTGTGAGCTTGTAAATTGGTCGGGCTAACTCCGCAAAATCAAGAATGAAGATCCTATAATAGTTAGCATGACCCATGAAGATGTATACTTCGTGGATCATCCCCGGTGGTGGTAGATCAACAATAATCCTGATCTTTGATAGGTTTGTGGCAATCCCGTGTCTTGACACTATATGGCCGAGAATCAAGCCATGTGTCACCCAAAATTGACATTTTTCTGGATTCAAGGAGATCTGGAAGTCGCGGCATTTTTGTAGCACTTTCTCCAAATTGGATAAGTGTTCTGAGTCTGGTCCATGCACGCACAGATCGTCCAAGAATATTTCCAAAAAATTTTGCAAATAATCTCTGAATGTCATCTGCATGACTCATTGGAAAGTGCTTGGGGCATTGCAAAGGCTGAATGGCATCACCTTATAGGCATAGGTTCCCCATTCCATGGCGAATGTTGTCTTGTGTTGGTCTGGAGGGGCTATCTTCACCTGGTTGTAGCCACTGAAGCCGTCTAAAAAATTGTAGGCTTCGGTGCCAGCTACTTTGTCGAGGACACTTTTCGTAAATGGTAAAGAAAAATGATCCTTTTTGGTGACTGCATTGAGTGCCTGTAGATTCACACAAATCCGCATTTTGCCATTATTCTTGGGTACTATAGCTATCACCGATACCCATTCCGTGTGCTCAATTTCATAAATGAAATCTGCATCCATCAGCTTCTGCAACTCCTGCTTGATCAGCTCTGTATAATTCGGGTTGCAGCGGTAGTAACGGCTTACCTTGGGGACTGCTCTGTCCACCAAGGGTATGGTATGTTGGACTATTGTTGGAGAAATGCCCTTAAGATCACTATAGCTCCAAGAAAAACAGTCTTTATACTCCACCAATAATGTTCGTAGTCTCTTGAACTGTGTGGGCGTTAATTGCTCTCCCACATGCACTATCTTTTCTTCTTCACCTGACTCCGCAAGGTTCATCGGCTGTGTTCGAGCAGGTCCCTCAAAGACTTGTTCCATTGGTGCCTGACTTTGATCAGGTTCTCGCTGGGCTTGCGACATCATTATTACCACGTCATCCCATGTATAATTTCAGAAAGTTTCAGGCATCTCGTGAACTGGAGCTTGTCGAGATTCCTCCTTTAGCATATTGATCTTAGCCCAACTGGTCATTTTTTGGTTTTCTGTCATCTGTGTAGAAGATGACGCTATATCTGAGTCCATCTTGATTGACTTCAAGAAATCCAACACCTTCTTTTTGTCTTTTTTCATTATTTTGGTGGATTCGTCCTTGTTGTCCTTCATCGGAACTGCAATGACATTCACCTCGTGGTTGCGAATATCAACATCTACCGTAGCTATCGCCTCTTCGGGTAGATCACTCCATTGGATCATCTAGTTGTAGCGTTGCTTCAACTGACTCTTCTTATTCGCAAGTGCCTTGGGTGGATCGATCCTTGAGACATTTGCCATAGCAGACTTTTGCGGTGGTTGAGCTGGTACTTTCTTGATTCCGTTGGGTCCATGTGGTGTAGGACCTGCTCATCAGTCAGCTCAATCTCCTTATTATAAGCTAGAGCATGTTGCCAAGGGACTAAATCATCGTCCACTGGGTTCTCAATAGGTTCTGCTGACACCCATGTTACGTTTATCATATTCACCCCAAATGTGATTGGTGTGTCCATAGTGTAACACTTGGGTGAAGATGTAATGGGTTCAGGATCTGATTCATATTGACATGCCTGGCAGTCAATAGTTGCTAATGCAACCGTCCATCTCACGACATCCGTCTTCGCATCATAGTGACCTCCCTTGGCTGGCCTTGGGTGATCAATCGTGTGATCTATCGTGGATGATCCGTCATTAGCTTTGGGTGCAATACGTTTCACTGCCCATGTGGTTGGATCAACCTTCATAGCCTGCTCTCTATTCTTAAAGGTGAGTTTCCCCATACCCCAGTGTGTACTACTTGCGCAGTCCTCAACCATGGGTGGAGATCAAATTGACACTTGATCCTCCATCTACTACTGTTGTCTCGTCCTCGTATCTCTTGTGTTTGATTGATGTTGTGCTCCTCACTTTCCCATGTTGTCCCGATGTCGAGGATGTTACTTGTTCTTCATATCTCGTACAATATATGGGCTCAGGTGCTACTGGTTCCTCATCCGCTTTGGCCTAGAAGGCTTTTCGCTTGTGGTGCAATCCACAGTAGTTTCCCAAGTGGTAAACTAACACGGCTTGCCAATAAAAGTGTGAGCCTTTCAGTGTGTGGTTCCTCGGGCTCCACCATGTGAAAAGGTAATTCATGTTGGTGCAACCGATCATTCTGATCAAAGCACAGTGGTGAGCCAGTTTGCGGTTCCCGTTCGATGCCAAATGGAGGTTTCGTGGGATTGTCCCTTTCTTGCTCTTTTTCCTCCACTTGTGCTTTCTGTACCCAATGTCTTATTTTCTGGTACTGTCTTCTTTCTTCCCTCACATTTGGATATGGCGCTGAAGTTGAGGGTTGGTCGTCAGTGACCGAGGATGGTGGTGAGGGAGCCACTTCCTTCCTCTTCTGTGCTTGCGTGATGGCTAACACAGGAGCATGGAATTGGTGTCTTTTCGATGCCATCCCAGTTGGAACTGTTGGTTGTTGTATCGCAATGAAGTTGAGAGGTGCACTGGTTCTAGGTTTTAATGGACAATTCTTGTAACAGTGTCCATAACTGCATTCTCGACAGAAGGATGTATATTGTCCCTCTTGTAGGAACATTCCGCAATTCTGTGTCCTTCGCCACATCCGTAGCAGCCGTAGTTCCTTCCGCCTTGACGCTGAGTTTGAGCTGCATAGGCTGCAACATATTCATTTATGGCAGGATCCATAAATGGTTCATCTAGTCTGTACCATTGTTGCTACTCAGGTTGAGGTGGTACTTGCATCTCTGGTTCCGTTGTTGTCAGGTTTACATGGGCCACTTGATGATTGACTGGCCCTGGTGGTGCAGGTAAGGCCATACGTTGTTGCTAATTCGGTGCGTCGTACCTCGGTGCTGCATTTGCTGCCCCTGGATGATAAGGATAAGAAGTCTGATAAGGACTTCTCTTCTGTTGAACAATCTAGGGGTTAAACGGGCAAAATGCCATATTGTGCGATGTTGCATTGCACAGATGGCAGAATCTATGTGTCAGTCTCAGATTTTGCTTTAGGACTAGACACTCGTTTGATGTATAGTTTTGCGTGCACATTGAATACCATACATTCTCCCGTCGAGGATACTGCAACTGGTTTGGTTCTGGTTGATGTGGAGTTACTACTACAGTTCCCGGTAAGGCTTTCAATTTTTGGTCAAATTGCACCGTAAGTTGCTCCATCTGCTGTTTGTGTAATTTTGTCATTTGCTTTAACGACAGTTCTATGGATAGAGCGGATGCATTTGATGATGATGATGCTATCGAGGGAGTAGGAGTGTGGGTGGATGGATATTCATCGTTAGATCCCTCGTCCCCTTCCTTGATGGCATCTTCCATAGCTTCTTGCAGAGTAGCATACTGCTCCCGTCGTTTCAATTCTCTTTTGATGCTTCATGGTAGTCCGGCTAGGAACCACATGATCACTGCATGATCGGGAGTTAGGACTGCACTGCACTTGGATCGTAGATGTTTGACCCGTTCAATATAGTCTTTGACCCTTTCTCATTTTTCCATCTTGACTTTCCTCAGCAGGAGCTTTCTTGGTTTAAAGCGCGTAATGAGAGCCGCTTTAAACGCTTCCCAAGTAGATTTTTCTTCCTCTGACAGGTTGAAAAACCAATTCTGAGCCATTGCCAATAAGAACATGGGAAATAACATTAGCTTTTTCGCAGGTGTCCGTTCGTCGTAGATTTCAGAAGCTTGCTCGTAGATCTGGAGAAATCGGATGAGATCTGATGATCCGTCGTATTTTGGTATTTCCATCTGTGGTGCTCTCCGGACTGCTTGCAAGGGAGCGACAGGTACGGGTTGGCCCATTGGATCCATTGGTGTTGGTTTCGGTTCTGCCTCTTGTTGCACAGCTGCTAATCTGGGAAGGTGTGGCACTTGATTTGCTATTCTTCGTGTTATTGATCATCCCGATCTCAGATTCATCCTATGGTGGATTTCAAAGTGATTGGATCTTGCTTATACAATAGGATGCAGTCTGGATCTTAAGGATGTGATCAATCTGATCGGCCGGAAGTAAATTTTAGGCCTTTTGCGGTGGTTTTTCTTTGATAATGTTTTACTCCTTGGACTGATTGACCTGAGATTTTGACAGTAGCTGGATCTGATGCAGATCTTTCCACTGATCTAGTCTGCAAGGGTTCTCTTGTGCGAGGGTTGGCTGTGCGAGGGTTCTTTAGCTATTTTTGCAGGTAAAAAACTTGATATCTCTCAGATTTCTGGGAAGTAACTCTCTCAAGGATCACAATAGCTGGATCTGGATCAGATCTCACTATGGAAATCTCTGCGAGAGTTAACTCTCGCACTAAGTGAAAATTTCACTGTATGCGAGGGTTCAAAACCACTAATTTGGCTTGATCTTCACCAAATCTCTGTACTAACTCTCGCAGGATTCATCACTAATGGAAATGGACATTCTGAATCGATTGAGAGGGTCTGCGAGAGTTCTTACTGGAAGGATTTGCTGGATCTTCAATTTTTAGTGATTTTTTAGCACTTAAATCCAATTTTTTGCTCACTGGAATCAAACTAACTCTCGCAGGCTCTTCAGTGTCCTTATCTCTATGAGATGGAACTTCAAAATTTTTGTGAGAGCTCCTGTCCACTGGAACTGAAAATTTTGGTGTCTGCGAGGATTCACTAGTACTTTCCCACCTTTTTTTCACTGGGAACTCTAGCACAGGCACTTAGACATCCAACTAACTCTCGCAAGCTTCTCTGTGTCTTGGTCTCACTTAGATGGAACTTCAGAGGGGTCTGCGAGAGTTCTTATCAAGATTTGAATTTTTTTGGATTTTTTCAAGGGTTTTTTGAATTTTTTATGATTTTTCTCTGATTTTTGCAATCTGCTTGGAACTAACTCTCACAGGCTTCTATGCAAGTCTGGAATAGTACCCTGGAGCTGCTGCCAGTCATGCAAGGGTTAATTCTCACTGGTTTTGGAGATATTAAAATCTGATGAGATTTTAGGCTCTTTTTCTCTCCAAAATGTAGATTGGTGTGTTTTTTGGATTTTTTGGCTGGTTGGTTTGGGTTTCAAGCCCTTAGAGGCTGTTCAGGGCCTCCTCTACCCTCTCACACCTCCTCCGCTAGCTGTGAACAGTCTAAACACAAAAAAATAAGGAAAACTAACTCTAAACTCCCAAAAATCTACCTAAAACTACTCTAAAAGCAAGAAAATAGCTAAAATGCAGCTACACTAGGTAGTGAGAACCTATCCCCGACAACGTCGCCACTGTAGTGTTGAATTTCACACGTGTGAACTGTCCACTACATGTACTTGTGATCTCCTAAGGTGTGTAGATGCACCAAGATCAAGACTAGATTGAGATTCAAGATCAATCTTGAATTCTATGGCAAAAACACACTACTGCATGCATTCAATCACTTCCAACTCTCACTCACACATGTGGGAAGTATTCCAAAAATAATCTAAGTAAAAACAAGCTGCTCTCCTCGGGTAGAGAGGGAAAATGCATCATGAGCTCTCGGGTAGAGAGAGAAAGCTAGAAATCCAATAACTCACAAAATCCATGAAATCACCAAATCAATTGACTTCAAAATGAGGAGTACAATGATACTAGTAGGTCCACGAGCTACCACTATGCTTAACTATGATTGGACCATATTTTGTCACCTCTTGATCCTATTGGATCATTGATCTATGCACCTCTTAATTCTATTGGACTATATTCAAGCACACCTCAATTTCCTATTGGACCTCACAAGGTTCCACCTCTAAATCCTATTGGACCTCTTGGAATTCATCAAACAAAAACTTTACACTTGTCTACACTCTAATTAGCAAGTGTTTAGCCTCTTACTCTATTTTGGCTCAATAGTGGCATTAAAAGTGGAAATGCATAATTTGCCATCTATGCCAAATTTATTCCTATCAACATCCTACACCTAGATGCTTGATGTAAAAAATATAAGACCCCTATATCTAACATAGATAATCTTTTTCAATTCTTCACACTCCTCCTAAAAAATTATCTATGAAGATTTGAGCATTGATCTTGATATAACTCCAAGATTAGATCTATGCTTGATGAAAGCACTTTTGCTCAAAGGCTTGGTGAGTAGATTGGCAATACAAGAGGACGAGTTGACATGCTCCAAATAGATTTCTCCTCCAATAAGCTTTTCTCTCACAAAATGGTGTGCCACTTCTATGTGCTTGCTTCTTGCATGAAATATGGGATTATTGGCAAGAGCTTGGGCCGAGATGTTATCACACTTGATCATTGGTAGATCATCCTCCTTGATGCACTTTAGTTTTATTAATAACCTCTTGATCCAAAGCACTTCTTTGGTAGTTGTAGTGAGTGCTTTGTACTCGGCCTCACATGAAGAGAGAGATATAGTATCTTGCTTTTTGGAAAGCCAAGATATTAGATTGCCTCCAAGAAAGATAGTGTATGCACTAATAGACTTTTGATCCATCTTGTCACTTGCAAAGTCCGAATCCGAGTAGCCAATAATGGATAGATCTTCACTTTTATAGAGTAGACCATAATTACAAGATGAAGATACATATCTTAGAATCCTCTTGGCCATCTTCCAATGATGGATCCTAGGATCTTGCATAAATTGACTCAATTTGTGCACACAAAAACTAAGATCGGGCCTAGTAATGGTAAGCCAAATCAAGGAGCCTACAAGACTCCTAAAAAGTGTGATGTCCTCAAAGGATCTTTCATCACCTTTATTAGGATCTTTTACAATTTGCTCCATTGGAGTATCTATGCTCTTAGAATTTTCCATATGGAATTTTTTCAACATAGAGTGAGCATATCTAGATTGGCATATAAAGACATGATTTTCATAAAAATCAATTTCTAGGCCTAGGATGTAATGTATCTCTCCTAGATCTTGCATTTTAAACTCACATCCAAGTGCTAGCTTGGTTTCATCAACTAGCTTGATACAACTTCCACAAAGAATAATGTTATCAACATAAATTAGAAGAATGACAATATTGCTATCAACAAACTTTAGATACATGGAAGGATCATAGTCACTAAGAGTAAATCCTAGTGAGATAAGAAAAGAGTTAAGTCTTGAATACCATGATCTTGGTGCTTGCTTGAGTCCATAAAGACTTTTGAAGAGCAAGCACACTTTGGACTCATCCTTGATGAATCCTTGAGGTTGTTCCATATAGATCTCCTCCTCAAGATAACCATTTAGAAAAGCATTGGATACATCTAATTGGAACACCTTCCACTTGAAAAAACAAGCAAGAGAAATAAGAATTCTTATTGTCACCATCTTTGCAATGGGTGCAAAGGTCTCCTCATAATCAAGACCATGGATTTGAGCAAATCCTTTGGCACATAGTCTTGCTTTATGCTTGTTGATGGTGCCATCATGATTGAACTTGATCCGAAATACCCACTTGCAACCAATCACATGCTTGGGAAGGAGGATCCACAAGCTCCCAAGTATTGTTGGTGATCAATGCATCATACTCTTGCTTCATGGCATCATACCACTCCTTGGTATTGAGTGCCTCTTGTACATTCTTTGGCTCTTCATGAGAGACATAAAAAACATAATTAGTGGAATCAAGATCCACTTGTTTGCCTTTGTCAACATATGAGAGCCTCTTAGGCTCGGATCTATCTCTCATGGATCTTCTTGGTGAGAAAATCCGAGGAGAGTCTTCTTCAAATCTCGACCCCATCACATCACGATTGTCTTCAAAATCAATAATTTGTGATGCATCCATAGATTTCTTGATCTCGGCCTCTTCAAATGATGAGTGTTGATCTTCATGAAAGACAACATCTCTACTTTCAATAACTTGAGAAGTAGAGAGTATAAAGACTCTATAGGCCTTCTTGGTGGATGAGTATCCAACCATGATCCCTTTGCATGCACTAGTATCTTCCTTCTTCCTTGTTTCCAAGGGAATATGGACAAAGCATAAGCATCCAAAAACTCTAAGGTGATCAACCTTAGGCTTCTTCAAAAATAAGATTTCATATGGTGACTTTCCTCCAAGAGCTATATGTGGGAGCCTATTGCAAAGATAATTTGCACAATTAATGGCTTCTCCCCAAAAATCTTTGGGCAAAGATGCCTCAATTCTCATAGATTTTGCACATTCACATAGAGATCTATTCTTTCTCTCGGCCACTCCATTTTGAGATGGAGAGTAGGCACAAGAAAACTCTCTTTTAATGCCTTCAAGCTCACAAAAATCTTGAAATTTATTGGAGATATATTCACCACCTCCATCACTTCTAAGAGCTTTAATCTTGAATGAGAATTGCTTCTCTACATAAGCTTTGAAAATAAGGAAATGATCAAACACCATAGATTTTGAAGCAAGAAGATATATCCAAGTGAATCTTGTGTAATCATCAATGAAAGTAACAAAACAAGTGGCTCCTCCCTTGCTTGTAGTTGATGAGAAATGCACATCTGAGTGGATTAACTGCAAAGGATGCTTGCTTTTGATAGAAGATCTTGTAAATGGCTTTTTGTGAGATTTAGCAATAGCACAAGTCTCACAAGGCTTGATCTTCTTGGAGAATGACTTTGGCAAGCCAATAGCTTTGGATTCTTTGATCATAGAGAGCATGGATTTGTAGTTGGGATGTCCCAACCTCCTATGCCATAATTCCTCCATAGAGAGCTTGTTCACAAGAGCAACATTACAAGCATTCACCTACTCATTTGGATCTAGTTTATAGATGCCACCAAATCTAGATCCTAATGCAAGTATCTCATCATTCTTCTTGATAGTGCAAGTATCAACATTGAATTTTACATCAAGGCCATTATCAAGCAATTGGCCAACACTAATAAGATTCTTGGTAAGCTTAGGTACATAAAGAACTCTAGAGAGAGAAAGAACTTTAGAGGATGCAAGCTTCAAGGGAATGTTCCCTATGCCTTCAATAGGACATTCAAAATCATTTGCAGTGTATATTGATTTCTTCACTCCATCATAAGGTGCAATAGAAGAGAAAGAGTCCTTGGAGCTACACATATGTGAAGAGGCTCCACTATCAATATACCATAGGCCGTCCTTCTTGAAAGGAGTAGATGAGAAACTAGAGACCAGAAGAGATCCCTCTCCATCACTTGCAATAGTGTCTTCCTTCTCATTGGTAATATTGGCTTGCTTGAGTTGATTCTTCTTTTTGAAGCAATTGGTGGCATAATGTCCTTTCTTGCCACAATAAAAGCACTTGATCTTCTTCTTCTTCTTGAGCTTGGATGATGAAGCATTAGAGGAATCATCTTCCTCCTCATCTTTGTCTTTGGATTTGACTTTGTCCTTGCTTGAGGATTGTTGATGTTGGTTCTTGCTCCTCTATTTGTGCTTATCCTTAGCAAAGAGAGCTTTGCCATCATTATGAGTGAGAGAAAGCTTGTCCATCCTCAAGAGCTTGTACTCTTGTCTTGATTCTTCTGAAATTAGCACACTTTGGAGAGCCTCCAAACTTGGTAGCTCCTCCTTAATGGCATAGGATTGGACAAGGTTATCAAATTCACTTCTCAAGCCATTGAGAATGACTTGAACTAGCTCATTTTGATTGATGGAATCACCAATGCAAGCAAGCTCTCTATGAATATCTTTTACTCTCAAAACATAACTAGATGCACTCTCATCACTCTTTTGGCTACTTTGAAAGATTTGATTCCTAAGAGTGAGAAGCCTAGAGGTATTCTTAGCCTCATAGATAGTCTTGAGACAATCCAAAGCTTCTTTGGCTGTTGTACAAGTACCTATCTCCCTCAATATCTCATTAGAGACATTCATCTTAATGTAGTGGAGAGCCATCCTAGCTCTCTTTTTGTATTTTTGAACCTCTTGAAGAACTTGTGGTTCTTCTTCAAGGCCAAGAACTATGTCCATCACGTCTTGAAGGATCAAGATGGACTCCATCCTCATTTTCCAAATTGAATAATTTGAAGTGGTCAATCTTTCACTTGGTTCCAACAAGGATGAACCCATTGAAGACATTTGAAGTGAAGAAAACTCAAATGATGAACAATAAATGTTGTTACACACTTTCAATAGGATCCAATAATTGAGTACTATCTCCTCCTATGAAAGATCTTACAACAATTTGTGAATTGATTCTCACTAGCTACTCAAATCTCTCTAAAACAAGATCTATTTCACATCAAATGATGGAGTATAGGCAAAGTTAGGATCTAACACTCTTAGCACGTGTGAAATACACTAAGAAACCAAATTTGACTCAAATACAATGATATTGCATGAAACAAAATGGCTAAGATCTCAAAACAGTGCCTAGATCACATATAGATGAGATTGGCAAGCATACAACTATGATTTTGGATCAACCAAGCAATCTCTTGACCAAACCAAATGTGTCCACCCAGGTCTAGGTGCCCTACCTAACCCTCTTCAAAAGCTTATAACTTTTGATTGGCACAACCAAATGGCATGAAACTGATTGCAATAGAAACTAGACAAAAATAGCTTCAAAAAAAGCTATCAAGCAAGATAAATGGATCAAATATGAGAGAGAAATTCCAAACTGAAATTGGATGTTCCTCACACGTGTTTGAGCACCTGATTCCGTACAGTACCAGGTCAGACCCAATCAATGTCCTTTTGATCTCTTTTGATCCAAGATTGAACAAGATAGCTCGAAAAATGGGCCTTGACAACTTCTAGCTCAAGATTGATGAAAATTTTTTCACTTAGATGGATCAAAATGCATGGTGATCTTAGGTAGGCTCTGATACCATATTGAATTTCACACGTGTGGATTGTCCACTACTGTACTTGTGATCTCCTAAGGTGTGTAAATGCACCAAGATCAAGACTAGATTGAGATTCAAGATCAACCTTGAATCCTATGGCAAAAACACACTACTACATGCATTCAATCACTTCCAACTCTCACTCACACATGTGGGAAGTATTCAAAAAATAATCTAAGTAAAAACAAGCTGCTCTCCTCGGGTAGAGAAAGAAAATGCATCATGAGCTCTCGGGTAGAGAGAGAAAGCTAGAAATCCAATAACTCACAAAATCCATGAAATCACCAAATCAATTGACTTCAAAATGAGGAGTACAATGATACTAGTAGGTTCACGAGCTACCACTATGCTTAACTATGATTGGACCATATTTTGTCACCTCTTGATCCTATTGGATCATTGATCTATGCACCTCTTAATTCTATTGGACTATATTCAAGCACACCTCAATTTCCTATTGGACCTCACAAGGTTCCACCTCTAAATCCTATTGGACCTCTTGGAATTCATCAAACAAAAACTTTACACTTGTCTACACTCTAATTAGCAAGTGTTTAGCCTCTTACTCTCTTTTGGCTCAATAGTGGCATTACAAGTGGAAATGCATAATTTGCCATCTATGCCAAATTTATTCCTATCAACATCCTACACCTAGATGCTTGATGTAAAAAACATAAGACCCCTATATCTAACATAGATAATCTTTTTCAATTCCTCACATGTAGGGTCGAAGATCTTGCGTAGTATAGCCCTCCTGCCTGTCAACAAGGGTTAGATCACTGGATAGACACCTAACTATGCATAGATGCTATTTTTAATTAGTTTCCTACTTCCTCCATTGACTCTATTCACCACTAACACTACCCACATTTAACTCTACTCCTCGACACTAACATTCATCATGATTTTAGGCTGAATGAGAAGAAAAGAAGTGAATAGGGAAAGGAGAAGAGAGAACAAGAGAAGGAGAGAGAGAGAGAGAGAGAGAGAGAGAGAGAGAGAGAGAGAGAGAGAGAGAGAGAGAGAGAGAGAGAGAGAGAGAGAGAAGGGGAGAGAGGTGAGATGGAGGTTAGCTCAAATGCTCAATGTCATTGCTTATGGAGAAACCTTAACTAATCACAAACAAAAAGCATGGAAGAAATGGAAATAACAAGCAATCACAACAATAGCATGAGCAAGAGTGATTAGCGAATGAGGATGCTTGAGCTCTCAAAATAGTAGAGTCTCCTCCTCTCAATTAAGCATGAAAATAGTGTACAAATGGTGCCAATTTATAAAATGAAGAAGGCTCTAAACCCTAAACCCTAAACCTCAAGGAGGGCAAGATCTAGTGAGGTACAAAAGGAGAGCTAGACTAGCATTACATTGCCTAAAAATGAATGTTAATAATGAGCTTCTAAAGGAAGTGGCATCTTGTACCTCGGCCAAGGAGGCATGGGACTACCTTAAAGGGATTTATGAATCCAAAAAGACCTCTAGAGTGCTTATGATTAGAAACAAAGTTCTTCACAGCATTAGAGGGATGATGAGAGTGCTCAAGAGTATGTCTTGAGGATAAAATCTCTCAACAAAGAACTTTCCATCATTAGTGAGGGTATTCATGATGATGAACTTGTTCAAATCATTTTGAATGGTCTTGGAGATGAGTTCTCCAATATTGTACAAAGCTTTGCTATTCAAGATGCACTACCTTCCATTGACAAACTCCATAGTCTGCATGTGGCCAAGGAAAGTAGGATCCTTCGTGTCAAGCAAAGGATTGGATCCTTGAAGTTGCATGATGGTGATGAGAAGGCCAACTTCTCAAGCAAAGGAAAGGCAAAGTCAAAGAAGAAGATCCAACAAAAGGAGACCAAAAGTGATGATGTTGGGGGTATTCTCAATGAATTGTAAATTAATAAATTCGACCAATAAAATGTGTTGCAACGGCATGGCATCCTACGCATGTAAGCCCATGGCCCAATGAGCACACAAATTTAAGAGTAAATAAAATGTGAAAATTGTCAACATTTCCTAGCTAGTTTGAGGCCTAAATTGGCTAAAATTGTAAATAGTTTTGGTTCTGGAGTTTCACACGTGTGAACCAGGCCACAATGTTTTTATTTACTGTATTTTTTCAGTATGATGAAGTGTCAAACTTCATACCCTTCAAAATGAGACCATTTTGATGTATTTTGGTCATATAAGCCATTTTTAGCTATTTTTCCTATATAGGGAATATCTAGGGTCAAGTACCTTCTAGAGAGAGGAGAGAGAGTCATCTTCCTCATCCATAAATAGTAGGGAAGTCGTGGAGAACAGGTTGGAGAAACCTTTTGTATGCTTCATTGAGATCAATAGATCATTGTCATTGTTTCTTCCTCCATTGAGAGCATTGTTGTGTGTATTGTCTTCAAGCTATTGTGTATGATCTTAGGTGCTTTCCAAAAGTGATAGGCTGATGTATTATGGACTGTATAATGCTATTTTGGGCCGCACTTGATGTTTATGGAAGTTTCCATTTGTGATAAATGCTTTTTGATCAAGTTCTTTGCATTCTAGGTAGCATAGAATGTGTTGCCAATTCCTAGCTTATGTAGTTTGGAGTGCAAGCATTCAAGCCAATGATCTTGGAGTTTAGATCCACTTAGGATCTGTATTTTTCACATGGTATCAGAGCTGGTTGGCTTCTATTTACAGTAAGTATTCCATTTTTGGTGATATTTGGATGTTTGATCAAGTTCTAGCATGATTTTGCATTGCTTTGTTGATCAAATCTTACTAACCTTTGTTTTGTGAGTTGAACTTGTGGATCAAAAGCATATTTCAGGTCTATTGAAGATCAGAGGCTGAAAAGAAACTATTTTGGATCAGATCATAACACCTAATCATTTGTGATTGTGAGGCTTGTGCATATTCAATACTAACAATGTTCTTTTCAATCCTATTGTTGACAATCTCCATTCTTGGATGAACACTCTCCTTAAGTGGATGAAACTTCTCCTTAAGTGGATGACAAATGCTCTTTTGAGTGAGTTGTAATTCTCCTAAAGGCTGAGCAAAGCTCCCATTTGGATGAAAGATCCCCTTTTTTGGGTGAACATATTGTAAGCTCCATTGTGAAGAGCATATTGTAAAGATTGTCATCAATTTTGGCATAAATTTTGGTGTACTTTGTTGAGCATGTAAGTAACTCTCCTTATGTAATTTGATTGGAGCATTTGCTGGAAGGCGTTAACCATTATGCAAGTGTGTTTTCAGGTTCTTAACAGGTTGAGGAACATTCTCATGTGAAGTGATCTTAGATCTACATCTAAACACCAAGATTTGACAAGATAGTGAAGCTAGTCTTGTGATTCACTAAGTGTGCTCATTCATTCACCTCTAAATCTTGTATTTATCACTTGCTGGAGTTTATAAACTTTTAGAAGTGTGGTTTACATGTGGTTTTACAGGTTGAATCAATATCTTAGTGTATTGATCATATGTTGATCAAGTTTGTTCATTACTAGGTAATCTTGGCATCCTAGTTTTGGGTATTTTCTAAGAATGCAAGTAACTCTTCACACCATAACTTGATTTGGTCACTTGCTGGAAAGTTTGAGAGCTTAAGCAAGAGTGTGTTCAGGTTGGTTTGATTTTGTAATCCATTCTTAGTGTGTGCAAAGTGTTGCATGTGTTTCAATCTTCCTTTCTATGCTTGGAAACCATCTAGGTTCAAGATAGAAGTGTTTTAGGGTCCTAAATCTTCATAGATCTCTTTATCTATCATTTGTTGAGAGAAAAGTGAGTGCTAAGTGCTTTAGGACAAAACCTAAAAGTTGAAGAAACATTAGAATCATGGCTTCCAATGGTGGGATCATGCTAGAGTCTAGTGAAAGGTTGAGTTCATCAAACTACTCTACTTGGAAAGTGAGGATGGAGTCCTTACTTGAGTTGAATGAACTCATGGACATAGTTGCAGAAATTGAAGAGAGACCTCTCACACTTCAAGAGCAACAAAGGTTTGATAAGAAGGCCAAAAGGGCTCTTCATATCATTAAAATGAATGTTACAAATGAACTTCTCAAGGAAGTTGGAAAGTGTCAAAGTGCAAGTGAGGCATGGAATGCCTTAAAGAAGCTCTTTGAATCAAAGTCCACATCTAGGGTATTGACCCTAAGGAGACAAATATTTTCTAGTAGGCAAAGAGAGGGTGAAAGTGCTCATGCATTTATCTTGAGAGTTAAGTCCCTAAGTGATGATTTAGCATGCATTGATGAGAACATAAAAGATGGTGAAATAGTCCAAGTTATGTTGAATGGTTTGCTAAATGAACATGCTAACCTTGTGCAAAGTTTTGCCATTCAAAGAGTCTTGCCAAGTGTGGTTGACTTGCAAGAAATCTTATTGGCTGAAGAACATAGGTTGCAATCAAAGCTTGATGGTGCATCCTTGCAAGGTGGAGGTGAAGAGGCTTTCTTCACAAAAGGCAAATTCAAGGGCAAAGGTAAAGGCAAAGGGAAATGGTCCAAAGGTGGTAACTTTGATCATGATGATCACTCTTCCTCTTCCTCTTCTACTAAGAACAATAAGTCAAAGTTCGAGTGCTTTTATTGTGGGATAAAAGGTCATTTTGCAAATGAATGTTATAAGAAGAAAAGAGAGCAAGGAGAGAGGCAAGGAAATCTTACAATAGATGAGGAAGAACATAACACATGTGAATCACTTGTTATGACTTCAAGTTTGTTAGCCAACATAGATGATAATGATCCTTGGTGGATTGATAGTGGAGCCTCATCTCACATGACAAGACATAAGGAATACTTTACATCCTTATTGTCTTATGAGGGAGAAGGTAACATCATCTACACTGCAAATGATGGTCAATGTGACATCAAAGGCATAGGCACTATTCCTATTTCCCTTTCAACAAATAGGAAAGCAAATCTTGAAAATGTTTTGTACATTCCTTCAATCACTAAGAATTTGCTTAGTGTAAGTCAAATGATTGACAAAGGACTTGATGTGGAGTTCATTGGAGATGCATGTTTGATAAGTAAATGTGGATCCTTGATTGCTCAAGGTAGGAGGCATGGTAAACTTTTCAAGCTTGATGCATGTGTGATCTCTAATCATGAAGGATGTATGGCTAGGGAGCAATTGACAAACCAAGAAGTTTGGCACAAGAGGTTGGGCCATCCCAACTTCAAATCTTTGGAGGTAATGGCAAAGAAAGAGCTTGTTCTTGGTCTCCCTAAAAGTCTTGTTGCAAACAATAGTGTTTGTGAACATTGTGCCTTGTCCAAATCTCATAGACTTGCTTATTCTAGATCTACTTCTAGATCTAAAGAAGCTTTTCAACTTGTGCATTCTGATATTCATTCTTCTAGTACAACTAGCAATGGTGGGGCAAAGATGTATGCAACTTTCATTGATGACTTTAGTAGGTATACTTGGATCTATCTTCTTAAAAGTAAGGATGAAGTGTTTGCTGCATTTGTCAAGTTCAAGAATGAAATGGAAAACCAATTCAATACAAAGATCAAATGCTTAAGATCTGATAATGGAGGGGAATACACCTCAAATAGGTTCAAAGACTTTTGTATAGCACATGGGATTAAGAGGGAGATGTCTAGTCCTAGGACTCCACAACAGAATGGAGTGGCCGAGAGGAAGAATAGAACCCTTTGTGAATGTGCCAAGGCAATGAGACTACATGCTAATCTTGCTAAGTCTTTTTGGGGGGAAGCTTTAGCATGTGCTAACTATCTATGTAATAGATGGACAAGTGCTTCCTTGGATGGTAAAACTCCTCATGAGGTTCTTTATGGTAGAAGGCCGAGTGTCAAGCATTGTAGGATCTTTGGATGTACATGTTTTGTCAATATCACACTTGATGATAGAACTAAAGAAGATCCTTCATCAAAGAAGGGTGTGTTTGTTGGCTATAGTGAAGTAAGCAAGGCTTACAAAGTGTACATTCCTTCTACAAAGAAAGTTGTCATAAGTAGGGATGTCATCTTTCATGAAGAGAATGTTTCCAATGTTGTTGATGTTGATGTTGATGTGCCTACTAATCATCATGATGTGCAAGATGTCTTGGATGAAGATGGAGATGCCACTCCAAAGCAAACTTCAAGGAAGACTCAAAGGCAAAGGGCTAAGCCATCAAGGCTAACCTATGATGAAAAAGGAAAGCAAGTGGTGGACAACTCTAACTTTGCTTTTCTTACCTCTTTTGATGAACCAACTTGTGTAGGTGAAGCAATTCAAAAGAAGGAATGGATCCAAGCCATGGATCATGAGCATCAAGCACTCATCAAAAGCAACACATGGAGGTTGGTAAAGCTTCCAAATGACAAGAAGGCAATTGGTTGTAAGTGGATCTTCAAGATCAAGACAAATCAAGATGGATCAATCAACAAGTACAAGGCAAGGTTGGTGGCAAAGGGGTATGCTCAAGAATATGGTATTGACTATGATGAGACCTTTGCACCCGTGGCAAAGATGGTAACTATTCGAATCCTAATCTCTCTTGCAACTCTTTATGATTGGGATATGTGGCAAATGGATGTTACTAATGCCTTCTTGAATGGTGATCTTGAAGAAGATATTTACATGGAGCAACCCGAGGGCTATGTTTCACATGATGAGCCTAATCATGTGTGCTATCTCCAAAAGAGTTTGTATGGGCTAAAGCAAGCACCAAGGAGTTGGTATGCTAAGCTCAATTCCTTCTTACTTTCTCAAAACTTTGTTATGAGTGAGTATGATCATTCTCTCTACTTTAGATTGAATGAAAATGATATCACTTTACTTTTGATCTATGTTGATGACATTATCTTAAGTGGTGGTAACAATCTAGATATAGATGAAATCAAGATGGCACTCAAAAGAGAGTTTGAAATTCAAGATCTTGGTAAACTTCATTATATCTTAGGAATAGAGATTATTAGAACTTCTAAATCTACATTCATATGTCAAGAAAAGTATGTTAACTCTATTCTAAAAAGGTTTCATATGGAAGATTGTAAAGTTGTTTCTACTCCTATGGAATCAAATGTAAAGCTAACTACAAGAAGTAATGAAAGATCCTTCAAGGACATTACTCTCTATAGAAAGCTAATAGGATCTCTTATATGGTTAACCATCACAAGACCTGATCTAAGCTTTGTGGTTGGTAAACTAAGTCAATTTATGCAAGATCCTAGTGAGGCTCATTGGAAGCTAGGAAAGAGAGTACTTAGATACATCTCGGGATCTAGAGATTTTGGCATCTTGTATGGAGGTACTACACCTAACCTTTGTGGATTTTCAGATTCAGATTTTGCAGGTGATCAAATGGATAGGAAGTCAACAAGTGCCTTTGCAATCTATCTTGGAGATGGAGTGGTCTCATGGCTATCAAAGAAGCAACCAACTATCTCTCTATCTTCCACCGAAGCCGAGTACAAGGCATTAACAACATGCACCAAGGAGATTCTTTGGATCAAGAGGATGTTATTGGATCTTCACTTGCTGGAACCAGAGAAGACTCCAATCATACTTTGTGATAACCTTTCAGCCCAAAGCTTGGCAAGCAATCCTGTTTTTCATGCAAGGAGCAAGCACATTGAGATTGCTCACCATTTTGTGAGAGATCAAGTCATTGCCAAAGAGGTGGAGCTTCAACATGTCTCTTCAAAGGAGTGTGTGGCTGATATCTTCACCAAACCATTGGGAAAGGACCTATATTTAATGCATAGATCTAATCTTGGAATGTGCTCAAAGACTATGTTGAAACTAGCATCCAATGTTGAAGAGGGAGTGTGAAAATTGTCAACATTTCCTAGCTAGTTTGAGGCCTAAATTGGCTAAAATTGTAAATAGTTTTGGTTCTGGAGTTTCACACGTGTGAACCAGGCCACAATGTTTTTATTTACTGTATTTTTTCAGTATGATGAAGTGTCAAACTTCATACCCTTCAAAATGAGACCATTTTGATGTATTTTGGTCATATAAGCCATTTTTAGCTATTTTTCCTATATAGGGAATATCTAGGGTCAAGTACCTTCTAGAGAGAGGAGAGAGAGTCATCTTCCTCATCCATAAATAGTAGGGAAGTCGTGGAGAACAGGTTGGAGAAACCTTTTGTATGCTTCATTGAGATCAATAGATCATTGTCATTGTTTCTTCCTCCATTGAGAGCATTGTTGTGTGTATTGTCTTCAAGCTATTGTGTATGATCTTAGGTGCTTTCCAAAAGTGATAGGCTGATGTATTATGGACTGTATAATGCTATTTTGGGCCGCACTTGATGTTTATGGAAGTTTCCATTTGTGATAAATGCTTTTTGATCAAGTTCTTTGCATTCTAGGTAGCATAGAATGTGTTGCCAATTCCTAGCTTATGTAGTTTGGAGTGCAAGCATTCAAGCCAATGATCTTGGAGTTTAGATCCACTTAGGATCTGTATTTTTCACATAAAATAATGTAGACTTGAGCCTTTAAATTAAAATAAAACTAGAGGCCCAAAGTCATTTTTAAACTTAGAAGATTACTTTTTAAAGTTGGGTCTCACATGAATCTTGTGAATTTCAATGTACTTTTTGTGGACCCTTGGATCAAATTGGGTCCAAGATGAATGGATAGGATCAATGTGAATATTAGCCAATAGGATTTTGGGGCAAGGGCCTTCTTCCATTCTTACTTTCCAAGTTGCATAATTATTAATATTCAGCCTTTCACTAGCCTCAAGAAGATAGGCTCCAATTGAACCCATTCTATCTAGTAACAAGTACAACAAATGTACTATTCGAAGGCTCTCCCTTCACTCTTTCTCAGAATTTAGCTACAATGCTACTCTCTTGAATCTCACAAGACTCAAGAAGCAAGATCTATAATGATCTTTAACTCAAAAAGATTTGGGAAAGTGTATTCTACACAATCTATTCACTTAGAACTTGGATTTGACAATGGTGTTTAGAATGGTTTTAGTTTCACTCTTGAACTATAAAACATAAGCCTCAAAGTCTCTCTCTCAGGTATTTGTAGGTTTAATAAGCTTCTAACACCATTTACTCATCAAATCTATAATGGAAACAATGGATTTTCATAAGCACATCACTAGTTTCACTCTTGACAACTTGTTTGAAGCTCAAATATTGAAAAAACACAAAGTTCTGATGAAAGTACAACTCCAACAGCCTCTCACACATGTGAGAAGTACATCTGAACTTTACACACTAATCTGAACTTCAACATTACAAGTAAACTATTAGAAAAGGTCGCCCTCCTTCGAAATGAATCTAGCACCAATGCTTTCACAAAAATGAAGATTTTTGGATCATCAACTAAGCTCTTTTACTTGGCTCTGATACCATGTCAAATTTCAGAGTAAAGGACTAAATTTGGTCTACAATTGATCAAAAAGAGTGATTGGTAGCTTGCTCGAGTTCCTACAAGGCTAATTTTGACATTTACAAGTTGTAACACTACATGCAATCTTCATCTACCCCAAAAGTCAAGTTGGATGGCTTTTTTATTCTCTACACTATCGACTACTTTACACTAATAAATTCTACTTTATGTCCTAGATCTATAATTCTGCTAACAGAGAGTAGATTTGTGGACAGATTCAGTACATGCAGGACATTCAAAAGTAACCTAGATTGATCGTTTGCAAAACTTAATCTTATTGTACCTTCACCTTAAATAGCATGTGTGCTATTGTCACCCAGATGAACATATGTCAAGAATTAGATATGCAACATCAAGCATTCACCATAAGCAATCACCACAAGAAGGTGGAAGAAGAACACGTACCGTCACTTTATCACACTAACTCATACAGAATGTAAAATGTACAAATAAACCCTGAACCCTGATAGAGAGAGAAAACCTACAAGTAGACTAATAGACTAGCCTACGACTATTGATAGCTGGTCACATCTGTCAACATTAATGTGCATCGTAAACAGTAACAATGAAGTTTATCATCCAAGTTCCACATCCTATTTTTTGATATAGCTTCCATTTCTTTTTTCCATAGCTTCATGCCACTCCTTGTGGAATTTCTTCCAGCCGTTTTTGTCTCTCCAAGCTTTCACCTCCCGTGAAGGACTTTTCTCACTTCGTTGCGGAGCTTGTGACAAGTTGTATCCACTGATCAAGCACGCAGGACTATCACTGCTCTGATACCATGTCAAGAATTAGATATGCAACATCAAGCATTCACCATAAGCAATCACCACAAGAAGGCCGAAGAAGAACACGTACTATCACTCTATCACACTAACTCATACAAAATGTAAAATGTACAAATAAACCCTGAACCCTGATAGAGAGAGAAAACCTACGAGTAGACTAATAGACTAGCCTACGGCTATTGATAGCTGGTCACAGCTGTCAACATTAATATACATCATAAATAGTAACAATGAAGTTTATCATTGATTTCTAACATTGATACTATAAGGCATATAGGACTCGAAACAGCCGATATGATTGGCCATATGCTATGTGGATCCGGAATCCAGAAATCAAGAGTTGTTGTTGGATGCTTCTTGATGGATTGTCATGAAGGCATCATGATCCGCTTCTTGAATAGGGTGCTTCTGCAACATTGAGTCCGAATATGCTCTCAAACAAATATTAGTCCTTTCATAAACTATGCCAAAGTCTTTTGTAGCCGAGATGTACCTTAACACCCTTTTTGCTCTTTCCAATGACATATTAATGGACTTTGCATATATTGACTCAACTTGCCAACACAAAAACTAAGATCTGGTCTAGTGATGGTTAGGTTTATCAAGGAACCAATAAGCATTCTATAGGTAGTGATGTCCTCAAAGGATGCTTCATCACTTTCCTTAGAAACTTTTACACTTAGTTGCATAGGAGTTTCAACTCCTTTACAATCAATCATGCCAAATCTTGCTAAGATTGATCTAGCATACTTAGATTGACATATGAAGGTAAAATCATTACTTCTAGTGACTTCTATTCCAAGTATAACTTTAAGAAGTCCTAGATCTACCATCTTAAATTCACTAGACAAGGAAACTTTTACATTCTTAATGCCATCTAGATCATTTCCTGTGAGTATAATGTCATCAACATATAAAACTAAGATAATCTTTCCATCATTACATTTGTAGTACAATGATGCTTCATAAGAACTTACAACAAATCCAATGGAAATAAGATAGGAATGCAACCCAGAGTACCATGCTCTTGGTGCTTGCTTGAGTCCATAAAGACTCTTTTTCAAGAGACACACCTTGTCTTCTTCTCAATCTTTGATGAAGCCCTCGGGTTGGCATATGTAGATTTCTTCTTCCAAGAATCCATTCAAGAAAGCAGTTGTCACATCAAGTTGGAAGAGCTCCCATTTGAAAGAAGTTGCAAGACATATGATTAATCTAATGGTCACAAGCTTTGCAACAGGTGCAAAGGTTTCATCATAATCTATGCCTTTGACTTGGAAAAAACCTTTTGCTACAAGTCTAGCTTTGTACTTATGAATGGAACCATCTTGATTATATTTCAATCTATATGTCCATTTACAAGTAAGAGGCTTCTTTCCATAAGGTAAATAAACAAGTTTCCAAGTTTGATTTTCCATTAATGCATGAAACTCTACTTGCATAGCTTTCCTCCAATATTGAGACTTATTTGCTTCCTCAAAACTAGTTGGTTCTTCAAGCATAGTAGTCAAGAAAGTATAAGAGTTGAGTAGTTGAGAATCTTCCCTTTGCTCCCCTTTGTCACTATAAGTGAGGCTTGATGACTCAATCCTTGTCCTTGTTGATCTTCTTGGCACCCATTGGATTGGAGTAGGTTCCACTTGCTCTTCATCTTCATGAAGCTCCTCCTTGGCCATAGCATGATCTTTGACAAGTTGAGTGTTGTTGGAAGTCACCTTTCCTTTGGCTTGGAGAGATTCATCAAAAAGTACATCTCTACTAGCAACAACTTTTTTTGTAATAGGATCATATATCCTATAAGATTTCTTACTTTCACTATAACCAACAAAGATGCCTTTGAAAGAAGTGGCATCTTCCTTTTTCCATGTTTCTAAAGGAATATGTACATAACAAGTACATCCAAAACTTTCAAATCACTAAGATTTGGCTTTTTGCGAAACAATACTTCATAAGGTGTAAGTCCTTTAATGGCACTATTAGTCATTCTATTACAAAGAAAGTTTGCACATAAAATAGCTTCTCCCCAAAATGAAATAGGAACAGATGCATCTAATCTCATAGCTATAGCACACTCACATAGTGTCCTATTCTTTCTCTCAGCTACTCCATTTTTTTGTGGAGTATATGTACAAGTAAACTCTCTCTTTATGCCATTAGTTTCACAAAACTCTTTCATTCTATTGGAGACGTACTCCCCTTCATTATCACTTCTTAATACTTTCAAGCTAGTATTAAGTTGCTTTTCCACAAGAGTTTTGAGCTTTACAAAGGACTCAAAAACTTCACTTTTTTTAGACAAGAGATAAACCCAAGAGTATCTTGATTTATCATCAGTAAAAGTGACATACATAAGAGCTCCACCATTTGATTCATGTGAAAATGAATGAATATTTGAGTGTATAAGGTCAAGAGGAGAGTTAGATCTTATCAAAGATCTCTTGAAAGGAAGCTTATGAGATTTGGAGAGTCCACAAGCTTCACAAAGCTTGCCACACTTGGATATGGTTTTGGGAAGTCCTCTTGCTAGCTCTTTTGTCACCATGATCTCCATAGCTTTGTAGTTAGGATGGCCTAACCTTTTGTGCCATAATTCCACTTGAGCGAGCTCCTCCCTTGCCATGTTCACACTTCCAACCATCACATTAGAATCCAATTTGAATAACCTCCCTTGCTTGAAACCCTGATGGAAAAAGTAGGATGATCAAGGAGGTACTTTACATACCAGGTTTGAAGAAAAATCTACTTTCTGTTGGAGTCATTACTGATCAAAAGTTCAATTTAGAATTCGCCCATGATTGTTGCTTTGTGAAGGATGTGAACCAAAAGTTCAAAGTTATTGCGGATGGAGTAAGGAAGCCCAATACAAAATTGTACAGGTTGAATGCTACAATCAAGGGGCAACATGGACTTGCATTGTCCATTCCATCGCAAACTGAGTTGTGGCATAAGAGGCTTGGTCACTTGAACTTGGGAAGCCTCAGTTTGATGAGAAAATTGGAGATGGTAATAGGATTGCCTACCATTGAAGACCACTTGAAATCGATGTGCGAATCATGTGTATATGGAAGCAGCATCGAGAGAAGTTCAATAAAGGGGGTGTTGCAAGAGCAAAGAACATCCTAGATTTAATCCACAGATTTATGCGGGCCTATGAGGACCATGTCCTTAGGTAAAGCCTTCTATTTCATGAACTTTATTGATGATATGTCACGAAAGATGTGGATCTACTTCTTGAAGAAGAAATTAGATGCATTTGAAAACTTCAAGAGCTTCAAAGCATTGGTCGAAAATCAAACAGGTAGGAAGATCAAAGTCCTAAGATCAGATAGTGGAGGTGAGTACAAGTCTAATGACTTCAATAATCTTTGTGACCAATGTGGGATTAAAAGACAATCTACGCAAGCTCATACTCCTGCTCTCAATGGTGTAGCTGAGCGCAAGAATTATATGATTGTGGAAAGTGCCAGATCTATGCTAGCTGAGATGAAACTACCCAAGGATTTTTGGTCAGAAGCATGCAGTATGGCAATCTATCTTCAAAATAGAAGTCCTACCATTGCTATACCAAAGATAACACCTGAGGAAGCATTCACGAAGAAGAAGCCAAAGGTGAACCACTTGCGAATCTTTGGATGTAAGGCCTTTGTACATGTTCCTAAGGGAGAGAGACGTAAACTTGATGTGAAAGCTATCAAGTGCATATTCCTAGGATATGATGATCGTGTGAAGGGCTATAGATGTTTTGATCCAGTGGAAAACAAAGTCCATATAAGTCGTGATGTTATCTTTGATGAATCCAAGATGTATGAAGACGAGGATGCTGAGAAGATAGATACATCCAATGGGAAAGATGGTATAGTGAGAATACCACTTGATGATGATCCATTCATTGACCTTCCGAGTGATGAACATGAGGATACATCTCAGGATACTACTACTCAACCTCAAGAGACAGGTTGGAGAGGTAGGGACAAACCTTTTGGTGCAAGAAGGATTGAAATTGCAGGTGACAAACGCAAGGAGAAGGATGTACCATGGGATACATGTTCACCAGGAAGCCAATCACCTGACAGGAAGCTCCCTAAGTGGTTTGAGAGATTGTTGGAGAGCCACGACATGGATGACTTTCCAAGATCATCTAGCCAGGGAGAGCTACGAAGATCAACAAGAGAGAAGACACAACCTGAGAGGTATGAAGCAAATTATGCTCTCTTATCTAGTATTATTCAAACCAAAGAACCTTCGACTTTTGGTGAAGTGAAGGGTGATGACATTTGGGTCAAGGCCATGGGAGAGGAGATGGAGTCAATTGCTAAGCATAGCACATGGGACTTAGTACAACCACCAGTTGGCAAGAAACCCATTGGTTGCAAATGGGTATACAGGACTAAGTACCATGTAGATGGAAGTATAGCAAAGCACAAGACAAGATTGGTGATCAAAGGGTATGCACAAAGTAAAGGCATCGACTATGAGGAGACCTTTGCACCGGTATGTAAGTGGAATACTCTACGTCTACTTGTTGCTTTCGCTTCACATTTTGGTTGGCCTTTGCATCAGATGGATGTGAAATCTACTTTTCTGAATGGTGAGTTGGAAGAAGAGGTGTTCATAAATCAACCTGAAGGCTTTGTAGCAAAGGGACAGGAAAATAAAGTATGTCGCTTGAAGAAAACACTTTATGGTCTTAAACAGGCACCACGTGCGTGGTATAGCAGGATTGATGCCTACTTTCATTCAAAGGGGATGGTGAGAACACACTCTGATTCAAATCTATATGTCTTATGCGTTGATGGTATGGTTGCTTTGATTGCTCTTTATGTTGATGACTTGATTATTACGGAAAATAATCAAGAGATGATAGACATGATCAAGAAAGACCTCATGGAACAATTCGAGATGAAAGATCTCAGCCTGATGCATTATTGCCTTGGAGTAGAGGTGTGGCAAAAAGGACACGAAGTGGGTTTAACACAGGTGAAGTATGTCAAAGAGTTGTTGCACAGGTTTAGGTTGCAGGATTGCAAACCAGTGAATACTCCTATTGAGCCAGGTAAAAAGCTTTCTAAGGTTGATGAGTCACAATCATTTGATGCTATGTTGTATAGGCAGTTACTAGGGAGCTTGATTTACCTTACCACGACTAGACCAGACATATGCTATGTTGTTGGCATTTAAGTCAGTTTATGGCAGCACCTACGGAAACACATTGGAAGGCAGCTAAACACATTTTGCGTTATGTGAAAGGCACTTCATAGTATGGCTTGATTTACAGGAAGCATGATGGTTTACCTGAGTTGTGTGGCTATGTAGTTGCGGATTGGAGAGGTGACTATGATGATCGTAGATCCACCACAGGGTATGTACTCCAGTTTTGTGGTAGTTGCTTTTTTTGGTCTAGTAAGAAGCAAAGTACAATTGCTCTTTCAACCACAGAGGCAGAGTATAAGGCAATGTGTAGTGCAACACAGGAAGCTATATGGTTGAGACAAATCTTGGAAGAAGTTGGCATGAAGCAGAAAAATCTCACGATATTACATAGCGACAGTCAGAGTGGCATTCAGCTAGCAAAGACTCCAGTGTTCCATGCGAGAAATAAACACATTGAGATTCAGTATCACTTTTTACGTGAGAGGCTACTGAGTCATGAAATTCATGTTGTTCATTGTATCACAGAAGAACAACTAGCTGATATTTTCACTAAGCCACTTGTTGGAGAAAAGTTTGATAAGTTTAGGTCAAAGCTTTCTGTACTTAAAGTTTGTTGACTTTAAAGCTATGTATATGACTGTATATAAAGTAGACTCTATTTTAAGGGAGAGAGTTCGAATTTAAGGTGAAATCATTGTGCTACTGTACTGTGGGTCCTATCAGTGGATAAGGATCAGTTGGCCTCACCATGAGGCAAGTCGACGGGACACGCATCCCGCCAACGACAACCTGGGTCATGCATGGGTTGCCTGAGTGAACAACTATATCTACAGTGTAATTTCGTTTTGAGAAATATAGTTGCTATGTGAGCTTGTTGTGGAGAGTGTTTTCTGTCTGTGTTACTGTGTAGCATGATCTGTGTTCTTGTGCAATGCAAATTCTAAGTCATTTTATTTTTAGTATGAAGTTAGTGTGATAGAGTGATATTGCATGCTATTCTTCTGTCTCCCTACTTGGTGATTGTTTATGGTGAACGCTTGATGTTGCATTTCTGATTGTTGACATGGTATCAGAGCTACGATATCATGCGTGCCTGATCAGTGGATACAGCTTGTCACAGGTTTCGCAACGAAGTGAGAAAGTCCTTCACGGGAGGTGAAAGCTTGGAGAGACAAAAACGGCTAGAAAAAATCCTTCTTGATGTATTTTGCAAGTTTTGGAGCTCACAATTATTAGTGGAGAACGAAGACATAGTCTTGGAGGCATCGGAAAGGCCAGGGCAGCATCAGACAGATTGAAAATCTGTTGAGTGGGAAAAGTTTTACAGTTATTTTTTTTTTAATCTTTGTGAAAACTGTCATTTGTCGGAGACTTGTGCCAAGAAATCTCTCATTTGTTTGTTTGGGGTACTGCAAATCACACCAGATAGTGTCTAGTACTGCCATTCAGAGCTTTGAGGCTTCATACCTTTCACATTATTGATATTTGTCTGTTTGAACGATCACTCATTTTGAAATCTAAGCAAAGAAGAGGCGGCATAGCCGCCACGTCGAAGTAGGGAATCTAGAATATTCCCTCTGAAAGTTCTTATATTCTCTCCTTTTTATATCCGTACCAATATCGGATCCAAGCGCACTGGCTGAAGAGAAACCCGAGTAGTCGTGCATCCGCGCTCCAGTCCGATATTGTCCGTACCGATATCGGATCCAAGCGCACGAGCTAAAGAAAATTTCGAGTAGTTGTACATCCGCACTCCAGTCCGATATCGCATGCTCCAATATCGGATCCACGTGCACAAGTTACGGAGGATCCTGAGCAACCGTACTTTTGCGCTCCATTCCGATATCAGGTGTATAACCAGAAAAATATACAGTTTTGTGGTGTGATAAATTACTTGATCTGGACTCATCTGTTCAGTAATGGCAACTCTAAGCGAGAGTGTCCTCAATGAGTCAAGCAAATTGAAAGGAGCCGGCAACTATGCAGTTTGAAAATTCAAACTAAAAAACATTTTGATGGAAAAGGAGCTATGGGAGATCGTGACAAGTGAAGAGACAAGGCCAGTGATTGAAGAAGATCAGCGGACATTTGACAGGAGAAAACGGAAAGCACAAAATGTCATCAACTTATCAGTTAGAGATGCAATTATTCCCTACATTTCGGATTCAGAAGGACCAAAAGAAACATGGGATACGTTGAAGGCATTGTTTGAGACTACAAACACATCTCGAGTGCTATTCCTGAAGACGAAGCTGCACACATTGCGGATGGATGATGGTGCAACTGTTGCTGATCACCTACTGAAGATCAAAGAAATTCGTGACCAATTTGCAACAGTTGGAGAGCAAGTACAGGATCATGAGATCGTGCAGTTGACATTAAATAGTTTGAGTGAGTCACATCAAATGTTTGTGACAAGTATAGCCACACGGGAAAATCTTCCAACCTATGGAGAGTTAGGTGGATTGCTTTTGCAGGAAGAACAACGTCAAGAGAACTTGAGTCATCACAACAGGGAATTTGATCAAGCTCTTGCAGTGAGAGGACGTGTTGGCAGATTTGATCGTGGAAGACACCAATCAAGAGGTGGAAACTCATATCATGGATGGTTCCAACAATTTCAAGAACAATCCAATGATGGCCCAAATCGAGGCAATTTTAATCAAGGCCGAGGTCAAAGACGCAGCTATTCCAAGCAAAATAAACCTGGAAATTGTAGGTATTGCAACAAACCTGGCCACTGGGAGCGTGAATGCTTCAAGAAACAGAAGGAGATGGAACAAAGAAAAGACAAAGGGCAAGTGGAAAATTATGCTGATCAACATCAATTTGATTATTATTATTATGAAATCAATTATACTGATCAACATCAATACGATGATGATCAATATGAAGATGATACAAGTGAGAGCTCAAAATTATTCATTACAGCATTAATGACAAGTGATGAAACCAAGGATACCTGGTACATTGATAGTGGTGCATCCAAGCACATGACTTCAAGGAAAGAGTGGTTTTTAGAATTCAAGAAAACTCACAATGGTGATGAAGTTGGACAAGACGATGGCAAATTGCTATCTGTTAAAGGAGTTGGAGTGGTACCAGTGAAGTTAGCCAGCGGGAAGATAAAGTGGATAAGCAATGTGCAATATGTACCTGGCTTAGCTAACAATCTACTATTTGTTGGGACGATAGCTGATCAACAACTCAAGGTTGAGTTTGACAGCGACAAATGTCTTGTCAAAGACATCAAGAATCACTACAAAGTGATTGCTACAGGAGCTAGAGTCAACGGGAATCGACTCTACAAATTGAATGCGAGATCTTTTGCTCAAGCTATGGTAAATATAGTTGATAGTTGAAGTGATCTTTGGCATCAACGATTCGGTCATATTAGTGCTCAAAGTTTACAGATTCTCAAAAGAGATAATCTAGTTATAGGATTGCCTAATATTTCTTTTGAAGGAAGAATTTGTGAAGGTTGCATTTCGGAAAAACAACACAGAGAGAGGTTTCCCAAAAGTGGAGCAAGGAGAGCCAGTGGCATCCTAGATCTTGTCCACAGTGATCTATGTGGACCTATGTAGACTAGATCTCTTAGTGGCTACTATTACTTTATCAACTTCATTGATGATTATAGCAGATGCATTTGGATTTATTTCATAAGCAAGAAATCAGATGCTTTTGCTAAGTTCAAGGAATTCAAGGCATTAGTTGAAAAGCAAACAGGATGGTGCATCAAAGCTTTGAGATCTGATGGAGGTGGTGAGTATTTTTTGACAGAATTTATTGATTTTTGCAAAGATCAAGGGATCAAGAGGCAGACTACAACACCTTATTCACCACAGCAAAATGGAGTTGCAGAACGAAAGAACAGATCTATTGTTGAGATGGTCAGGGCAATGCTCAAAAGCAAGGGTCTGCCAAACACCTTTTGGGCAGAACCTTGTAGCACAGCTACGCACATCCTGAATCGGTGTCCTACAAAATCCATGGAAGGTAAGGCACCTCATGAAGCTGTTATTGGAAAACACCTAATATTTCTCATTTGAGAGTATTCGGTTGTGATGTTTATGCTCATATTCTTGATGAGAAACGAAGGAAATTGGATGCAAAAGCTATCAAGTGTATTTTCTTGGATATGATGAGAAGGCCAAGGCATACAGGATGTATGACACAAATGCACAGAAGCTTGTAATTTCTAGGGATGCTTCGTTTGACGAGATGGGCCAAGGTGAACAATCTGAAGTAATCACTGAAGCTTTTGATGAGGGAGCGAAAGTACAGGTCAAGAAGGAAGTGGACTTTGATATAGAAAATCCATTGGACAAAGGCAAGCCTGATGCTGAGATTACCAAGAGAGTACCTAAATGGTACTTATCGGTCACAGATGGTGCAAAGAAGGGAGATACTCCCGAATCCAATGAGCAGGGAGAGCTTAGAAGATCAAGTAGAAATCGAAAACCTCCTGCAAGATTAGAGATGAATCTAGCCCTAATGGGATCCATCTTAACGGCTCAAGAACCTAAAACTTTCAACAAAGCAAAGGAACACAAGGAGTGGCGTGCAGCTATGGAAACAGAAATGGAGGCTATATCGAAGAACAAAACGTGGGACTTGGTTGAGCTACCTGATGGTAAGATGCCTATCACATGTAAGTGAATCTACAAGACGAAGTATGGAGCGAATGGGAAACTCAACAAGTACAAGGCACGATTAGTTGCAAGAGGATTTGAGCAGCAGGAAGGTATAGACTTTGAGGAGACCTTCGCACCTGTAGCCAAAATGGTAACTATTCACTCTATCATTGCAATTTCTGACTTAGAGTAGAGTTCTTTGGACATAAATTCCAACACTTTGCTTCCCATCTGCTAGGATTATGGCTCGATCCAACTTGTTGCCAATCTCTGAAGAGGATCCTAGTCTCTCCCCTTTGCGGAAAAACCAACTGATACTGGATATCACCCATGCTCAGTGAGTTTCAGTTCCAAAGGTGGCCGTCCCAAATGAAGACCAATTACTCCATAGAAGATCTCCCCTAAAATTGCCCTTTCCAACTTTTGACTTCCTACTTGCGTCTGGTGGGCGTTGTCGCAAATGAAACTAACCCAAGAAACAGGCTAGCCATCCAAGCTTTGCAAACATTGAGTCGTTTTGTTGCCATTCACGTGCGAGTACTTGAACTGCAAATCTGCCCCACAGATTCTGTAGTCCTCTTTGTTTGATGGTATCAGCCTTCAAAAGAAAGGTTCCTTCTCGAGCCATCAGCTCCTTGTATCACAAGCAATCATGCAAACCAGGCAAAGCACGAGTACTAAGACTCACCACGAATACATACAAGCAAGACACTCATGCAGGTTTACTAACAGATAATAAAGACAAGATCCCCCTTTGAGATAGTCCTGCAAAAGGACCTTTGCCTGGTCGCACCCATACAGATCGATCACAGAATCAGCCCACAGAGAACACCTCTCCAACTATTCGTGCTTTCACCATTAAGCAGCACATTGTCTCAGTCATGCCCCACCACTTTTTGGTCGATAGCCCTTACAACTAAACGATCGGCAGCTATCCTTGAATACACCACCCCCGTGGACGCACCCGTGCTTTCACCGTTAGGCAGCACATTGCCTCAGTAACGCCCCCACCAAATCTAGTCGATAGCCCTTATAGCTAAACAATCGGCAACATATCACCCCAATCGTGGACGCACACGTGCTTTCACCGTTAGGCAGCACATTGCCTCAGTAACGCCCCCACCAAATTTGGTCGATAGCCCTTATAGCTAAACAAATGGTAGCTATCCTTGAATATACCACCCCCGTGGACGCACCCGTGCTTTCACCGTTAGACAGCACATTGCCTCAGTAACACCCCCACCAAATCTAGTCGATAGCCCTTATAGCTAAACGATCGGCAGCATACCACCCCAATCGTGGACGCACTCGTGCTTTCACCGTTAGGAAGCACATTGCCTCAGTAACGCCCCCACCAAATTTGGTTGATAGCCCTTATAGCTAAACGAATGGTGGCTATCGCGAATATGTCACCTCGCACCCCACAAGGCACAGACCGTGCTTACAACAACCTAATGGCAGCACATTGCCTCATCTGTCCTACGTGCAAACGGCACCAGGCCCGAACCGTGGAAACTAACCGTGCTTACACCTCAAGAGCAACACCTTGACTCATCAAGCCCCCGTTCTGCTGACCACCCCGACCATGGACGCACCCGTGCTTACACTGTGGGCAGTACCTTGCACAACAATTGTCTTGATGAACCCCAAACAGTGGCCATTTCCGTGAGATCCGCATAGCTGACCGGCCAGTCGGCTCTGATACCACATGTAGCGCAGGCATCCCAAAGGGAGCCGGGTAGCATGACTTAGCTTCCCAGCCTTCAACTCTTGCCATCCAAACCCACTTGACATACAAGCAGCCAACTCGCCAACAAAGATCAGACTTAACCAACTTTCCAAAACCAACATTGAGATCCAACCTGGCGCCATGCCAGATCGAGGGTCCCGATGTGAGTGACTTCCCTCCGCGCAGCCGCCCGACATACATCAAACTTAACCAACTCGAAGCTTCGTTACAAACGAGTAACATCCATTCCAAGCAAGTGGTCTGACTTACATCAGACTTAACCAACTGAAAGTTTCGTCACGAGCGATGGAAGCCAACCTGGCACCACGCCAGACTGGACGGCCATAAACAGGTAACTTCCACCCAAGCAAGCCATCCAACTCAGCCGACATGTTAGAGCCCATTCCCCAAGAGCCTAACCCATTCACGCTCATGCAAGGAACACTCAGAACGACAAGTCGTGACAGATATGGAGACAACCAGTTCGTGGACCAAAAGTAAAGCTTGTAAAGGTAGCTTTACAACAGGCTAGCATTGTTATCTTCTCCAAATCATTGATAGATGTGATTTCCTAATGAAGATCACCAACAGCACGAAGCCAAGTTAGAAGCGGAGTTGAAAAAGGCCAAGCAATCAGCTAAAACTATAGAAGGCTATGTGGCTACACTCCAAAATACTTTGACAACAATGCAAGACCAAGCGGACAAAGTCGTTTAGGATTCTAAGCAACAAGTATTGCTATTACAGGGGCAACTGGACATGGCAAGTCTTGATCGCGAAAGACTCCAAGGTGAATCGGATGCAACCACCTTTGAGAGAGACACATACTTGCAGACACAAGTGCCCGATCGTCATGTCTCACCGGAGGAGATCAACTACTTGTTCAAGAAGGTTGGGACTTATCGTACCTCATTGGTCGAGTTTCAGAGCCAATTTGATAAGTTCAAATGAACAGCCTTGATTGAGTTGGCAAAGGCAAAAGCTACTATCAAAGAATACGAAAAGTAGCCGCCCAGGTCCTCAGATTCAAGTACCATTGATGCCTTAGTTCTCGCTTCAAAAGCAAGATCAAGGTCAAATGGATACTGGCATGAATGAGGCAATCCTAACCCTAATTAATAAGTGACAGGGATTTGACACCCTTTGTGTGTAAGTCCAACCCGATGATTACATAGTTATTTGATTAGTTAAAAGCTAACAAAAGGACTTTAGGCCTTTTTGCGGGACTTCTAATGTCGCAGGGCCCAAAATTCAAGTTAGTGAATTAAAAAGGATTTCCCTCCATAATTCAATTTCAAATTGATTCACTCCAATTCTTGAATGGGTTCCCACACTCTTTTAAATTTGAATAGTTAGGGAGGTAGGAATTGGCCAATAGGGATTGAGGGATTGTCTTGGGAATATTTTTTCAGTTGTAGTATTATGAAATATGCTATCGCTCTCATGGGAATGAACCAACTAACTTCATCTCCTTGATGCTTATGTGCTTGGATCTAGGGTTGAGGCTAGTATAGGAAATAGCTCACTACACAATTCAATGCAGGCATTAAGGTGCTAAGGTCAGGTAGAGGGGGTGAATACAAATCAAATGATTTTAAAAAAATTTGCAAGGAGCATGGAATTAAGAGGCAATTTACTCAAGCACATACCTCATTGACAAAATTATTATTTTTTATCATTTTTCATTCTAACATTAGAATTGAGCTAATGGAGGAAGAATGTTATGTCCTTAGATGTGTATAGTTAGAGTTAAGCTCTTCCTATAGCATAATGTAGCCCTTTACTCGAAGTAGGCCCAATGTCCCTATTTAGTTAAACCACTACATCATGCGAGAGTGGTTGTGGGTGATGTCTATATTGGATATTGTAGCTATGCATGAAAGGGAATGATCTTTAAAAGAGAGTCTGCATTTCTTATAGAGGCTAGAGTTTGGGAGAGTCTATCTATATCCTTATCTTTCGAGTTTCAATATATTGTCTGTATTGATTATCCACCAAGACTTTTGTGTTCAAGCTATTGTAGTATCTAGTGCAGGGATTGTCTTGGGAATATTTTTTCAATTGTTAAACAATTGGTTCCATGCTCTTCAAAATGAGTGTGTTTTGAAATAACTCACTTAGGTGTCATGGTAATAGTTTGAAGCATCTAAGTTTGAAAGCAATATATATGACTCTATATTCTAGTCCTAATTGCTAAGACAACCCTTAAGATGGATAGAATTGTTTTTTGTTCATGACATCTACCCTCTACAATCACTCTTCTATGCTCATTTCGAGGCTTGTGGCTTCATGTATGTGTGTTGTACTTGGTTTTGTTTTTCCTTTATGAAATTTCATATCTAAGTGTTTATGATTAAATCTACATGTATTTTGCAATTCTAGAATGGTGATTTCTAGCTCGTAGCTAAATCTAGATGTGCAACCAAATTTGGTCAAGATCTTGTTGATCCATTAAGTATGTTTTGGATCTGATTTTCTCACAGTTTGTACCTTGATCTCTTTCATATCTTTGTATATGGTGAGGATGTATTGAGATAACATAAAAAATTTCCAAACATCACTTGATCAAGATTGATATTCTCTAGATATGACCTAATCTTGATGTTTTTAAACATGCACTTATTCTATTTGTATGTATCATGTATGAATCTAAGTCATCTTGAATATTAGATGTGATTGTTTCCTGTATTGTCACAATATTGGAATTCTAGCTTGCTAGTTTCAATGTATGTGAGCAATCATATCCACTTCCAATCATATCCATCTACCAAAGAATGGAAGTGAATGGCTCTCAATAGAACCCTCATGTATTGGAGTGATGTTGGTTTTGAACTTAGTTGCAAGAGAAGTTCAAAGTAAGGATGGAATATTTCCATTCCAAAAAATAGATGGAGAATGATTTCCTCTTGGGTATTGCAGCATGGGCAAAGCTTGGGAACCTACCAGTTCAGTAGTGCAACATTGCATTATACACAAGAATGCTGTAAAATAATGTAATCATGCCACTCACACTTCTTTTGAATGATCATAAACATATAGATGGTTTCTATGTATAAAGAGAAATTTGGAGAGTAAAAAGGAAAATTAGCAAAGCAACTTCTAGAACCAAACATCATCATGTGGTCATCAACTTCACAAAATGCCGAGTGCCTTTTTTTTTATGTGATTTAGAGCAATTTACATAAATTGAATTTTCATGTGCTTCCAAACTAATTACATGTTCCACCAAAACTTGTGGACAACCAATGAACGGTTGACACATGGCACATGCATGTTTAAGTAAAATGTGCATATGACATGACTAGCTACCTCACAGTACATGCACATTCAGGTGAAATGTTATATGTGGCAATTAATGATTAGTTGTCCACATAAATATTTTGGTAGTCATCATCAAAAAAATCTCACTTAGGCATTATGAGAGGAAGGTCGTCTACCATTGAGCCTTGTCGTGGTCCAACGATGCCCTCCGAAGATGGAAGGTCATCAAGTGATAAGGACCTTCTCCTCCCCCACCAAGAAAAACAAAAAATTCATGTTGAATTGTTGGAAGGGCAATCGTGAATGAGCTATGCCAATACTCAATACCCAAGAGGAAACCATTACATTTTTTGAGTCTCACAATTTCAGCACGAGTGATTCTTGGAATATTCATTGAACAATTTAATTGCAAAAGGGTCATGTTCACCCGCCCCCTCCCCCCGCCCCCCCGAGAGCGATGCACGCAGCACCCTCCTTGCCACAGCGTATCCTTTCTTCTAATTTCTACCCCAAAATGTTGCTATCCATCTTACTACTCCTCTTCTTCTTCTTCTTCTTCTGTTCTGCCTACACTTACACTACGTCCTTGTCTGGAAGGGCGTGGCGCCTGACCTCAGCGCGGGGACTTGGAACCCGAAACTGACGGGTCCACGGGTCTGCATCTCAACCACCAATGTCCCCATGACACGCGGCACCGCGTTATTTGGGATATGACGACCCTTGCTCACGGCCAAGACCTGCAGATCCTATGGCCCACGGACTTGGCCCTGGGGCCTCTCCTCCCTTGCGGTCCACAATTCACTATAGCCTGTCCCTTCAACGCGCTTGGGAAGTTTTCGTTTTCACCATTCAGGACTTCAGATGGACGGGTAGGTCAGGACCTGAGAAAGGGCCGGGACGCGTCCCCGGCGGTACAAATGTTTTGAAGCTTGAACCGGCCGGCCGTGTGGAGTCAGTCGTGGGCCACGTCCCCGCATCCGGTCGGTCGCAACCTCCGTGAGATGAGTCCTTTCCTTCCTCGGCTTAAGTTAATGCGCGCTATGGGCTCGGGGTCGCCGCCACCCGGACGCGTAGGCCCGAAGCCGGTGGACGCAGACTACCGTGGCCCCACCTCCTCCGACAGCCCGATCTGCCTCCCACTACCATCCACACCCGGGATTCCGCTCCCGCCCCCAACCATCCCGTCTGGGCCGTCTCCGTCCACTTCACCAAACGAACCTCGTGGGCTGGGGAGCCCCACTTTCGTCGGTGGCCGGGAGGACTCGCCGCTGGCCGCGTGTCCCAAATTATTGACACACGGTAGGTTTTTTCACGGGCTGCCATCGCCCAGTTTTTTTCCCCGCCCTCCTCCTCCCCCTCCTCCGCGCTTCAAATCTCCATCAATACTCTCATTATCGTGACCGGCGCTGCCCAGGCCCTTCACCGTCCGATCGCGACTGTAATCTCATCGGACGGTATGGAATCTCCCACGACAAGGGTTAGACAATGCACACTTATTGGCCCCCCGTATATCTCGATAGCGCTGACGCTCGCAGCCTGCTCAGCTGCACAGATATTTCAATACCCCCCCCTCCCCCCCCCCCCCCCCCCCCCCCTTCCCTACGAGCAAATTGTAGGTGTGTGTTACGGCGGTGACACGTAGATGTTATGTTATGTCCACGTCAGCGTGAGGTCCCAGGAGTAAAATTTCAGTGGTCACGGACCAGATGTGGAGTGTGGAGGGCAGGCAGCCCAAATTGGCGATAAATCCGGAGTCCGGACATGACTTTATTACTAGAATGCCAGGAGCCCTCCGAGTTGGGCCTGGGCCCTGGGCCTTGCCCTCCCGCAGCTTATATCGGGTATTTTTTTTTTTCCACAGCATCTGAGTATCCAAACATCCATCTCCAAGAACAAAAATAAAATATAAACCACGCAGCGGGCGTGAGCAGGCCCGTTACCGCAGGGCGGCTCGGTGCATGAAGGCTGCATGCTACTAGGTAGCAGGTCTGCTCAAGCCTGCTAACGGGCATAATTAAAATTTGGGCCTTTCAATTGAAAGGCCCAAACTAATATGAGTTTAAACATTTGTGGTCAGATCCAATTAAAATCTGCCACCTGTCCACTATGAGTCCAAACACCAATTATGTTATTTGTTTTCTTTTCACACCTACGGTCCACCTAAGGATTTGCTCAATAGCAGGATTAGTGGTTACCAATGCGTGTCAAAAGGCCTACATACTTGCATTTCAAAGATTATACATATAAAAAAAAATTCTGTTTTTTAAGGCACTTTTAAACATTACCTTACTAATTTGAATGGTGAATTTAAAAAGTGTATAGAAATTAAGTTTTCTTTCATAGAAAGATTCAAGTCACAAATTTTTCTGCCCCAAATCAGACAGGCATATATATTTAGAAACCATGAAATTTTCTTATATTTTTGTTTATGCTCAAGCTGATGCTTTTTCTATAAAGCTAAATGCAAAATAAAACATATAAAAGGTTTAAGAGAAAACAAGGTCATCCATAATTTGACGAGGTGCTTTGTAGTGCATATTGGAAATTGAAGAATTTTTCTTTTTTGCAATTTAAGATTAAGAAGACACTTTTAAAATCAAACTCACCAAAAAACAACGCATCAATTTTGATAGAATTGTCACAATAATTAACACCTATCACATCCAAGCTAACTAGATTTACCTAAAGAAGGGAGAGACCACAATGTCATAGCAATCAACAAAGAAAACAAAGCTAACCTATGGATAAAGGACAAGCAAAAATGGTTAAGCAAATTTAGCAATGCTTCCAATGGTTATAAAATGCTTCCTCAAGTCTTGTGGCTTTCAATATGGTCGTTGCTACTTTTTTGTTGTTGTAAGCTCTAGCCATGAAACTTACAAGTGTTTTGAAAGCTAAAATCACCACCCTTCCATTAAAAAAAACTCTACCTACTTGCTTGATGGTTTTAGATTTGTCCTAGAAGATCGTCAATATTGTATAAATGGATTTGTTAAAAAAGTTACCTTAGCATCAACTCCAAGATAACATATGCTTCTCCATGGGCAAAAATCCATATGGATTTCACCTACTCTTCTATTTTCTTTATTTTTTAGATGACTATCATAGGAAAGATTGTGGGTTTTGGATTACTGATCACATATGACAAATATACAGATTGATACATGAATCATTAAATAGATTATTGTCAAGGACCGATTACACATGCATGCTACAAATCAAGAGCACATCAAACACCATAGCTTATAGAAAATAAAGAGCAACCAACATAGACACCAAACTCCAAGCTAGCATGCATAAAATGAACTAAGAAAAAAGTACATATAGTCTACGACATTTTCTAGTGGGGGTGCTATTACAAGGCACAATGGTCAGACAACTATCATGAGTCACAAACTCTATGTGCCATCGACCTGACACTCAATACAATAGCATATAAACTAAAAAAATATGATTTACATTATGTTGATTTGGAAAGTTTGATAAATTATAGCTTCAATAATTTAGTTCTCTCCCTTGAGCCTTAATTTATCTTATAAACATAAAGTTTCTCTCTAAAAAACTCAATTTCATATAAACTTAAAGGCTTTGTAAGAATATTAGTTAGTTGATTTTCAGCTCTATAATGTATTACATCAAATTCGTTGATAGAAATTTATCTTCAATGAAATGGTATTTAGTTTTTATATGCTTAGTTTGTGTGTGTAATACTTAATTCTGCACTATGGCTATCACTATTGATTATTGTATGTTAAGAATCATATCCGATTTGATGTATTTTTTATGTAAGCTTGAAATACGATATTGTATAGTTAAATTAGATTTATGGTGTATCTAATTTATTGTATTTCCAGTAGTGATCGGAACGTGACCTGCTATCGACATATCAATCGGGCACTCATCTTGTAACAAGCTACTCGGATTAGCCATGTAGCCACTTGGAGGGAAATCAACCTTTTTATTTCGTTATGCTATACTTGAGGGCATATCTCAGGTTTGTCAGTTTATGTGGCCAATATTGGGCCTAAGGCAGGTGGTAGGCTAGTTTAGGGACACTTGTCAGAGACATACGGTTTGTAAAACAATTAACTTTTGATATGCCATCTTTGAGAGCTTGAGGTGTGGCTGGACTTTGGTGTGTGGAGGCTCTATGAATCATTGATTAGGGCTTGAAGTCAATCAACAGTCTAGATCACATGTCTTTGGGAGAGACATGGGCCATTGGATGGAAAGAAACCATTGGATGTGGTTGAAATGGACCCGAAGGGAAGAGAAGTGCAAAGGCACTTTATTTTCTTCAAAATATTCAATTAGAAATTTAGATTGGACCCGAAGTAAAAAAGAATGCCAGTTCTTTTTTAAAAAACTTCATTTTAAAATTGTAGTTTATTTTGCAAGGCCATTCTCTGGAGAAGGCTATCTTTGCTAGAGGACACCATTTTTGGCCGTTCTTGGGTCAAATTGATTTTTGAAAGTTGTTGCTCATAGCCAGTGGGCAGGGCAATGTCATCTAGTAGAGATAAAAACATTTCCAAGAGTTTTCATCACCATTCCAATGAGTGGAATGCGAGTGACCTGATGATGGGCTACATTCATACGCAGTTTTTCAGTTACTCAAAGATAACTTAGAGTACGCGATTTTCGTCCGCTGTTGTTTTGTGCTCTCGTCATCTAATTCGTACATGCTACTTACTGAATCAATCTATCTTTCTTATTGCGTTCAGTATCATGTTTGAATGTATGCTTCTTTGTAGTCATTTGTAATTGATAAATCTCTTATTGTTTAGTCTAATTTGTTGAACACATCAACGTGGTAATATTTAATACATCATTGTTTGGCTACGAAATCACTTTAGTACTAATGATGTTTCCCCTGTGAACTAGACTCAATACTATTCACATTTCTTCTGGTCTGGACAATGACCAAAATGGGAGTCTGTTTCATATTTTCCTCTCAGCAAAGGATATAGATCCGTGGAACTTTGGATGAATGTGACAACTCATTCAATTCACCGATCTGACTAAGAGCATATACAACTTGATTAGAGCTGCCTCTTATGTAACAATTTTCATGATCAAATTATTGCATCAATTCAGCCCATCGAGCTTTCCTCTTCCAAAGATCATGTTGATTGCAAAAATACTTAAAGGCTAGTGATCCATATACACTATAAACTTACTACCATCCAAGTAGTGTCTCTAGGTTTTAAGTGCATGGATTACTGCAAACAATTCATTTTCCTGCGTAGTAGTATAACATAACCAGTGAATTTTTTGCTTTCAAATGCTAGTGGCCTATCCATTTGTAATAGAACCACTCCAATTGCAATATCACTTGCGTCAGTTCTCACGACGTAAGGTAAGTTTCTCAAAACACTAATTCGATTTCTTGTTCCAAACAACAGGCAGACTAGGTTGATTCCTCTTTTTCTTTTTATTAAGAATCCCTTTTGTTAGATTATTGAGCGGAGTTGCTACCTTAGCATAATCCTCAATAAATCTTCTGAAGAAAACTGTAAATCCTAAAAATGATTTAACTTGCCTCACAGTTTCCATCATTGGCCATTCAATCACTATCTTGATTTTATCCTCATCAATCTTGATCCCATTAACAATGATCTTATGATCGAGATAAAGCAACTCTTGCTTAAAGAATTCACACTTGGAATCTTTAGCGTAGAGTAAGTCCTACCGAAGTTTCATCAAGATGATTCCCAAGTGTTCTATGTGTTCCATAAAGGTCTTACTGTAGACGATAATATCATCTAGGAATACCACGACAGACTTTTCCAAATATGAAAACGGATATTTATTCTTGACAGTCACCTTATTTAACCCCTTGTAATCCACACACATCTAGAAACCTCCATCTTTCTTCGCTTTTAGAAGAATAGGAGTGCCACATGGTGATTTAATAGGTTGTATATGTCCCATTTTCAGATAAGTTTCTATTTGATTTGAAATTTATATCTCCTCTTTCTCATAAAACTTGATAGGTTGACTTCTTGGAATAAACTCAATCATGTGGTCTACTGACCTAGCTGGTGGTAAACCATGAGGTAATTCAGTTGGAAAAGCATCTTCAAATTTATTTATGATCTGTTCTTTCATTGCTTGTTCATGAGTCTATATTTATTGAGTTAAGAATTGCTGAGAATTCACAACCATTTAGATACATATCTGAAACATCCACAACTGGAATAGCAAATATTGAAAAAACTTCATACTATAAATAGTCCAATGCTTCCATTTCATGAACTATAGAAATCTTATCCGACGGGACACAGAAATCTTTGTGAGAGTTAGTTCCCAGCCATTTTGCCAAAATAGCCAAAAAAATCCAAAACATATTAAAATTTTAAAAAATACTGCTAAGTAACCTTTGTAGAGTCTTCTGAAGCTCCGTCTCATTGAGATAGCGACACAAAAATCTCTGCAAAAATTACCTTGCAGGTTAAGACCTTCTGCGAAGGTTCCCAGGATCTAGAATAGCAAAATCAAGGCCAGAACCCTCGCAGATATCAAAATTTTGGTTTTTTTTGGCAACTAACCTTTGCAAAGAATTTCGAAGCTCCAACTCATTGAGACAGTGATACAAAAAAGCCTACGAGAATTAGTTTGAATTATTGATTGATCTGTAAGCCAAAAAGTGGTTTTGAACCCTCGCAGACATCAATAACTCTCGCACCACTAAGAAGTAACCTTCGTAGACCATCCCATTGTCTTCAAAATGTTGTTTTACATCAGTGATGAAGTCTGCGAGAGTTAGTATCCAATATTGATTGATCTTACGTCAGTAACCTTCGCATCTGCGAGAGTTAACTTTCGTAGGTTTGACATAAGTTGGATCTTGATCCAGATCCATCTACTGCTAAAAAGACAAGAGTTAGTTTCCAATTGCAAGAAAAGTGGTTTTTTTAACTGCAAAACAATACAAAGAACCCTCGCATGACCAACTCTCGCACTGAGTAGCCTTCACAGATAGGATCAATAAAAAGATCTGCGTCAAATCTATCTATTGTGAAAATCTGAGGCCAATCAAAGATACCTGAAAAAAACCAAGAAAAATGGCTAAAATTACACTATTAGCCAACTGAAACTGATCAAATCTTGTCAAATCTAGGGTGCAGTCACAACATCCATCAAGATCCAACATCTCTAGACTGAACCAAGTGAATGAACCTTAGATCAAGCTGATCAGTACCAAGAAAAATTAGTCCGTTACCATTAATACCATCCATCCATCCATCACTTTTTTGTTCCATCCATATTCCATTTTCCATCTTCTCTTAACAGTGTAACTTTCATCGTGCACATCTGTTAAATCCAACTTTGTCTGTTCCCATCCATACTGATCCATCGTTTAGCGACTCTTTCTTCTTCTTCTTCTTCTTCTTCTTTTTCTTTTTTACAATTTTTTTTTAAATAAAAAGAGCAAAAAGAAAGTTGAAACACCACCATCATTGTATGGTCCTTGAAGCAATCCACCAACTAGCTACTTTGCAAAATTATAGTGCTGAACTATGGAAACCGCCCTTGCAGGATTATCTAAACTAAAGAAGTTCCCTGGTGAAACAATTTGAGACTACACCCATCAAATCTTCCATCTAGTGAAGGATTGTCCGATTCCTGAACAAATCATCATGGCAAAATACTATGTTGGATTGCCCAAAAAGATCAGATCTAGTATGGAAGAGTTAGCATCATATGCGTCACTTGCACAACTCTATAAAGATACTGCCATGATGGAACTGCAGATCTCACATGGGATGATGGATTTTTTCTTCCGCTTTGATAAATCATCAGATGGGAAATCAGATGAACAAGAGTCAACAATGAGCGATGATCTAGCAAGAATGGAACCCTATACAAGACAACTAAGTGCAGCAGAGTCAAGCAGATCAAGTGCAGTAGAAGCCCAAGAACCTTGCACTTCAAGTTCAGGCTGTCCTCAAGCTAATGCTTGCACGGTCACTTTTTTTGAGAAGGATGAATGTACCTTTTTATTTGGAGATCATCCAAGTACCAGGTGTCCAATCAAGAATTTGTGCTTCTTACAAGGGCAAAATGTAGAGTAGCAAGTTCGACAGCCAAATCCAGGAATTCAATGGTCAAAAACATAATCAAACCGACAAGGAGCATGGATGTCAAATTGATGTATCTAAATCACAAGTTTCTTTAACAACCAGTGGCAAGGTGGAGGTATTGGTCATATCATCTTGAATGTCTCCGAACTCTAAAGAAGATTTTGTGGAAGATCCTAAGGGGAATCTATTACTAGTGTATGCCTATCAACTTAGAGGCGATGGTGTATTGCACTCGGTAAGATGCTATGGATGCGGAGGAAAACATCGTCGAGCCGAATGTCCACATTTCACAGATCCAAGCATGCTCATGAGGCACACAACAATGCTAAGACCAATTTGCATTTTTTGCCATTACAGTGGTGTATTCCATAGCACCTTGTTCTTCAAAGGTATTTGCTACTTGAGCAGTTGGGTTTCAAATTGGATGTGTTTCAAGAAAGGTTGCAATATATATTGAGTAACTAAAAGGTGGCAAGCTAGGAATATATATCATAGTCTAATCCCAAGGTGATAGTAGGTCTAAGATCTGTTGATGTCCATAACACTCTACCTCAATTGCCCTCTTTTTTGTATCTAATGGCATGTGCAATAACTTGATGTGTTTATTCAAACATGTGAAATTGGCCTAGATTTTATGTGATTGTCATTATCACCATAATCTAAAGCAAAAAAAACTTGCAAAACTTGTACTTTCCTTACTCGCATGATGTCTAAAGTCCCATGTGTCATGCTAGTTGATGAGTCTATCTCCTGTTGCATTTCCTTTTGCCAAGCTGTCTCATTGTCCCTTTGCTTATTCATAGCAAGAGGGCTTCTTGGATTGAATGATACCCCTCATGAGTGAAAGATATACTTAGAATCTATTAGGCCTTTTCCTTCTCTCATGTAGATTGTCGTAACTCTTCCTCTTTACTAGACTTCATTGCTTTGCATTTTGTGTCCTCCTTAGTAAGTATTTCAAGGTGTATCTTTCTCCTTACAGTTATCACCCACAATTTTGGTCTTTCCTGATCGCATAGGTTTCTTTCTCCTCCATCTTATTTCATCAACTAGAGGGGTGCTTCTATCAACTAGAGGAGTGCTTCTAGGTTTCTTTCTCCTCCATCTTATTTCATCAACTAGAGGGGTGCTTCTATCAAAAAATAACTCTCTATTTGGATGGAAAACCAATATTCTACCTTCTTATCTTTTTCTGATCTAAGCACATTGTAACTTACATCCAACAACATTGCATACTCTGAGTAGTACCACTTAGCAAATAGTTCTAGAGTACATATTTGTCTCACAAAACTTTGACCAAAGATAGAAATCCTCAAAGATCTATGTGTGAGACATTTTATTCCTTTCACAACTAACTTTGGCTCAGCGCATCCCCCAATAGTTATGGCTCATAGACCTACAAAGAGATGGCAAGTGACTATAATATGGTCTCAAAATTGGCATATATTTTTAATGTTTAGCAAATGGAGCAAAAAACAAGACTATTTTCAATTCAAAACTATATGATAATTAAAAAATTACTATTATTTGTTTTCCAATTTTGGACTCATAGCTAGGTTTTCTAAGTTCTATGTACACATGTATGAAGGTCCGTCCAATCAAGAAAAACCTATGAATAATGAATGATGTGCAAGAAGAATTAGTTTGAACGTTTGTAATTTATAGCAATCTGACATAATAAAAATATAGTCGGCTATATGTGCTTAAGGAAAAAATTTAAGCACTATTTTCTTTTTTTGTGTTCTTGCACAATATTCATGCATGTATTGGACAAAACAACCTTCATTCAAATGTAGCTTTTGTTTGTTATGTATGGTGGTTGTTATTTCAGTCGTTGAGTGCAGTAAGAAATCAAAAATTAGGAAAGCCTATACCATAAAGCAAGGATGTGAGATTTAAGACTAACAGATACTTACCAGCATTAATATTAGAGTTGATTAGGAGCAAGTACCAATTTTCATCAATTTACTAGTTATTTATGGAGTGATAGGTGCTTTAAATCATATGTATATGGCTTACTTATTGAAAAAAAACAATTGCTGAGGAGTGGGTAATATGAAGAACTAACATTCAATCTTTGTGAAATGTTATGGAGTACATTTTTTGTAACAATAAGAGAAGTTTATCATGTATGCAAATACTAACATGCCAAGGTAGATTGTATTGAAAGTGCATAATAGATTACTAAGGTTACAAATATTGTTTAAGTAACCTTAATTCATGAACCAATCTAGTATGATTAAAAAGTCCATATTGTACATAATAATTATTTTATTTAGATTATAGTTAAGTAACATATGCTTCCACTATCTATTCTCTTCCATGGGCATTGGGGAGATTGATGACACACAAGGAAATTCAAGCTTATTGTCAGCACATCTAATCTTTTGAAATAGAAATATATATGAGCATCTTAATATCGATAGTGTCACTAAGTATCATATATAGGCTTCTGACAAATAGGAGATAATATTATTACTTGATGAGTGTCATTTTTTGGTTTCCAACAAACCGGTCACATCAAAATTATATGATACAAATGCTTATTTCATAAAATCAAGAAGTCATTAGCAAATGTGTTGGTTGGCATTCCATTGTGAGCTTAGTTAATGAATGATAACACATCATTTTCATGGGCTTACATTCCATGGTACATTTTTAATGTAAAGTAATGTAAGGTATATAGGCAAGTGTCTCATTGGATCCGTGTGGGCCCATATTGGTGCTAAGCTTATCATTAATATAAAATAAGTGAGAGTTTATTATGTTGACCTTTGAAAATAATATAACAACATGCTCAGACAAGTTGGTAACTTGGTTCCTCATAGATTAACAAATAGGAGCATTTGAGTGCTCAAATATGGCCTACAAAGCATTTGAAAGGGATGTTGCACATTCTCATCCTCATTTCCACAAGACTCATGTTTTTATGTGACAATAATACTTATTTCAAGGCAAGAACATCACAAATGTCTCTTAGAAAAGGATGTAGTTGAATATATTGAAAGGCATCCAAAATCCTATAACATGTTAAATAAGAGCTTGGCTTGTGATTTTTCCCACTTAGGATCGAATCCCCAAATGAATGGGTAGAGATATTTTGTATCCTTGTGGTTTCTTGTGGACTTAGTTTTAAGGCTACTTTGCCTTTGAGGCCCTTGTTTCTTGGATGAGGTTTGAAGGCTACCTTTCAACGTCTCGTATTTCTTGGATGAAAGTTGGAGGTCAACTTTGAGGTTGCTGCAGATTGGATGAAAGTCTTCAAACGAACTTTGAGGTTGTTTTGCTTGGACAAAGTTTAAAGGCCACCCTTTTGGCATGATTATGCTTTCTACTTGGCCTTATAGGTCCATGCACATGGAACTGGGCCCCTATTTAAAAATAATCATAAGTGTTGCCCATGGTCTACTAAGTTTGGGTCATAATCATAGGGGTAAGTCATTTCACACTCAGGTTATCATGAAAAGAATAATTTTAAGATATTCTTGAGTTCTTCATAGAACTTCTTACATTACAGGGATTAAAGAACTTCCCTCATAGGAACCATATAGCGCTTGAATTGACCACATGCAAAAAGCATAGAGTCAATCATTCCATATACCACTACATTCATGTGAGCAAATCTTTGTCTCCTCAAAGGAAGAATTATGGTGCTATTAGTGTAGGAATCATTTAATTTGAAATAAGATACACTATATATATATATATATATATATATATATATATATATATATATATATATATATATATATATATATATATATATATATATATATATATATATATATATATATATAACATGTTCTATATGTAGGTCATGATTTATAAATATTGATGTTAAATTCTTTTTTAATCCAAATTGTAGCATCTTACACGTGAAATAGATTCTTTGCAAGTTGAAAATCTTACGAATGTCATGAATAGTTTGCTAGTCATGATCCACCAACTTACTAACAAGATTTAGACGTGTTCACATAGCCCCTCCTGCCATTCTAAGCTACCATGGGTAGATACGTTGTGCTTCCAATAAGTGAAGTTAGAAAATTTTCATTTTCTATGTTGAACTATTGCCAAGAAAACTTTGAAAAAAATGCACTCTATTTATCAGGTATATGAATTCCTTGAATATTTCATAAATTTAAGTTCCTTCTTCAATATCATCTAAGGATTATCAATTTGCAAATTATTAGTCTATTGTTGCACTGCAATGTCAACCACTTCAAGCATAGAGACCTTCGTGTATTTTTTTTTTAAAAGTGAGGATATAACTATTCCAGTTTTTATGTACTCAAGGCTTGAGGCAAAAAATTTCTATGTTAAAGAATCCTTATGTGAATTCATGAAGCATGAAATCCTTTGTTTGGGTCATTGAATTACCTTTGAAGGGATGAAAATTGACTATGAAAAAATAAGGGTACATGTTGAATGGCCAGGTCCCAAAATAGTTCGGCATTTTAGAAGCCAAATTTGTAGATAAACTTGATATGGTTTTTTTACATATGTGAAATTATATTATTATAGAATTTTTAGATGGTCCAAGTATCTTTAGTCATTTGGATACACAAATAGTTGATTTTTTATGTAAATTGGCAATTTTGGCCAATATAGCTAGTATGGTATACATAGTGACCATTTTAGAGTATATGACTCTAGAGAGAGGAGAGAGAGTCATCACTGTAAGGGTGAGAGGACCGAACGAAGGAAGAGAGAAATAAATAGTTGCGGAACAACTCTTCCATTCTTATGGGTTGCTACTAGCAAACAACAGTCTAAAAGATTGTTAATGCAGGAATGGACTCACAACTCAAGCGTTCTCATTTACAAGATAAAAATTAATTCATACCCAAATAAAAAAGAGTCTTGTCCACCGAAGAGATTAGAAGAGGTGTGGTATTACTGTAAACTAGATTCAGAACAAAGTTTAGTTCATAATGTAAAATGATAATGCAGTGTTATAATGCAAGTTCCTCAGGCGTCAAAGACAGCCATTATCTGATCAAATACTAAGGAGTTGTTGACGTCCGTGATCTGATCAAAGTGAGTGAACAAGCAGTAAGAGTGTAATCAAAATCACAACATCATACATCTATGTTAAACATAGATGAATAACATGTTGCTTCTACATCACAATGAAAGCTTGAACAACACTGAATACGTTACAGCCTGAAAAAGCAGGACGTAACTTGAATGTTGGATTCGCTCTATTGGTGGAGCATCATTTAGAGTGTGCGATGAGGGTGTATTTATACATTGCATCCTTGTAGTTAATTATAATAAATGTCTATCTTTCAACTATGTTATTGTTGTAGTTAAAGTAGTTGACTACAATGACATAAAATGACAGAATAACAATTGTACACTATGCATATAGTTAGAGGACTCGGGATCGCTGACATGGACAAGAATGTCGCATAATTTCTCTCACTTCACAAATTTCAGAAGTGGCTGGAGACGTTTCTCGTCGAAGTAAAAACCCTTCACTTTTTCTCTCTCTTTGCAAAAATGCAAAAAAGCCGACAAAAGTTTACTTCTCTAAAATAGTTTAAAAGAAGTTACTGTTGGAAAATGTGAACTGCGACAATCAGTTCATTTCTGCAGACTATTTGGAAATAGTGAGTTTCTTGAAGATGTCGATGAAGTCGTGCGAAAGTTCTAATAGAAGTAGCTGAGTTTTTTTCGCTCGTCAAAGTAGTCAGAAAGTCGAACACTTTGGATAGAAGTAAGTGAGTGAACCAACGGTTGAAGTCATCGACGATGTCGGACAAGTCGGACACTTCAGACACTTTGAAGTTGTTTAGTGAACCATCGGTCGTATGAAACTATCTCTAAGTTGAGATTTCATTTTGGCCTTTAAAAATGCCAAATAAAATGTCACTCCCTCTTCAACTATTTTTAGCATAGATTTAGATAGTACACCAAGTGATGTTCTATGCATCATAAACAAGTCTTTTTCCAATGCTTTGGTGAAGATATCAGCCACACATTCCCTTGAAGAAACATGTTGAAGCTCCATTCCTTTTCCATGACTTGTTCTCTCATAAAGTGATATGCCACCTCAATATGCTTGCTCCTTGCATGAAAGATAGGATTGCTTGCCAATATTCGGGCCGAAACGTTGTCACAAAAGATGATTGGACTCCCTGAAAAATCCAACAAGTGAAAATCACTTACCATCCTCTTGATCCACATCCATGAGATAGCTCCATCACCTATAAAGATAGCATGTGCACTTATGAACTTCCTATCCATTTGATCTCCTGAAAAATCTGAATCTAAAAATCCAAACAAGTTAGGTGATGATCCTTCATAAACAATGCCAAAAATCTCTTGTTCCCAAGATGTATCTCAATACCCTCTTGCCTAGCTTCAAATGCTCCACACTAGGATTTCGTATAAATTGGCTTAATCTACCAAAACACTAGCTTATATCAGGTCTTGTGATGGTTAGATATATGAGTGAACCAACTAGCTTCCTATAGAGAGTAATGTCCTCGAAGGATCTTTCATTACTTGTTATAGTTAGCTTTACATTTGACTCCATTGGTGTATCACAAGCTTTAGCATCTACCACATGAAATCTTTTTAGAATAGAATGAGCATCCTTCTCTTGACATATGTATGTAAGTTGAGAAGTTCTAAATACCTCTATTCCTAAGATATAATGCAAAAGACCAAGATCATGGACCTCAAACTCCTTTTTGAGAGCAAACTTGATATCATCAATATCTTGCTTGTTGCCTCCACTCAATATGATGTCATCCACATAGATAAGAAGGATTGTAACCTGATTTTCAACAAATCTATAGTAAAGTGAATGATCATATTCATTCATCATAAAATTTTTTGAGAATAAGAAAGAGTTAAGCTTAGCATTCCAACTCCTTGGTGCTTGCTTAAGACCATACAAACTCTTTTGTAGAAAACAAACATGATTTGGCTTGATTTGTGAAATGTAGCCCTTGGATTGCTCCATGAACACATACTCCTCAAGATCGCCATTCAAGAATGCATTTGTAAATCCAATTGCCTTAGATACCATCCAAAAAGCAAGTGAAATAATGACTCGGATGCTCACCATCTTTGCCACGGGTGCAAAGGTCTCCAGATCCACTAGTTTCTGGAAAATCATGAAAACATCCATATACTTGCATAGCATCATCTACACAAGAATATTCACCAAAAGATGCTAGGAAAGCAAAGTGTGTACCTCCAACAACTTGCTTACCTTTCGCATCATATGTGAGCCTTGAAGGCATTTTTCTTTCCCTTGATGTTCTCCTTGGCTTTTGACTTGATGAAGGTCCTTCATCATCACCATATAAAGTAGGATCCTTTACATCAACATCAAGAATGTTAGATCCATCCACAAAATCATCACTTGAAGACACCTTTGGAATATTCCCCTCATCAAAAATGACATCTCTACCAATAATCACCTTATTAGTAGTAGGAATGTAAACCTTGTAGGCTTTACTCACCTCACTATATCCAACAAATATACCTTTCCTTGAAGATGGATCCTCCTTTGTCCTATCATCAAGAGTTATATTGACCTAGCAAGTACATCCAAAAGTTTTAAGAAAGTTGACATTCGGCCTCCTCTTGAATAGCATCTCAAAAGGTGTTCTTCCATCCAATATAGCACTCGGCCACCTATTGCATAGAAAGTTAGCACACAACAAAGCTTGATCTCAAAATGGTTTTGGAAGATTATCACCTAACCTCATGGCTTTGGCACTTTCACATAAAGTCATATTCTTCCTCTTGGCCACTTCATTTTGTTGTGGTATACTTGGATTTGTGTACTCCCTCTTGATCCCATGCTCATCACAAAAAATCTTGAACCTGGTAGATATGTACTCTCCGCCATTGTCACTCCTTAAGCACTTGATCTTTGTGGAAATTTGGTTCTCCCTTGCATTCTTGAGCTTCACAAAGACATCATACACTTCATCTTTGCTCTTTAGTAGATAGATCCAACAAAATCTACTAAAATCATCAATGAAAGCTACATACATCTTAGCTCCACTATTGCTAATTGTAGTAATTCCATGAATATCCGAATGTACAACTTGAAAAGGCTTTGTAGATCTAGTATAAGGTAGTCTATGGACTTTGACAAACGAAGACTCACAAACATGATTGATGCTACTTAAGGATCACTTACTTTTGCTTTTTCCCTTGAATTTGTCGTTGATGAACATAGCCTCCTGGTCCAAAAGATCCACCTCTTGATTGAAGTCTATATTCTTCATTGATCAAGATCTTTTGAAAATCAATCAAACTTGGAAAATTTATTTGAATGGCAAAACTTTGTAAAATGTTAGCATGAGCATCCAACAAACCATTAAGCATAACTTGAACAAGCTCTCCTTCCTTAATGCTCTCATCAATGCAAGATAATTCATCATTCAAAGCAGTCACTCTAAAAACCAAAAAATTTGGACTCTCTTCATTCTTTTGCAAACTTTGAAAGATTTGTCTTCTTACTAGAAGTATACTTGGATTCATAAAGCTTCTTCAATGAATCTTAAGCATCCTTTGATGAAGTACTCTTACCAACTTCCTTGAGAAGTTCATTGGTAACATTCATCTTTATCATTTGTAGAGCCCGTTTGGCCCTCTTGTAATACCTCAATTGATCTTGTTGTATTGTTGGCCTCTCCTCCAAACCTACAAAAATATCCAAAACATCACTCATCTCAAGAATTGATTCCATCCTCACTTTCCACAATGAATAGTTGCTTGAGGTAGGCCTATCATTGCCTTCCAACATGTATCCACTTGATGTAGCCATGTTGCAAAGACTGAATCCTTCTCTTTAAACATGTTCCAATGCACAAATCGCTCTTCTGAAATACAACAAATGTTTCCAAAAAGAAATCACAAGATATGGAACCTCTCAATTCTCTTCTAGCACCTATATCTAGCAAATTAACACATAGAATGTAGAAATCTTGATCAACCTATGATCTATCCTCAATATAATGACTCTTGCCAATTCCTATACAACGAAAACCACCTGTAAGGTTTGGTCAGGATGTTTCAACGAATATAGCCATTCTGTGGTTTCTCAGACGAACCTCAAACATTCCAGAAAGCTATTGATGGACCAGATCAAGATCGCTGGATTCAAGCAATGGAGGATGAAATGTCCTCCATGCATAAGAACAATGTATGGACACTTGCACCTATACCTGATGGAAGAAAACCAGTCAAATGCAAGTGGGTCTACAAGATCAAAACAGGCCCTGATGGAGAAAATATCAGATACAAAGCAAGGTTGGTTGCAAAAGGTTTTTCACAGAAATATAGGATCGACTACACTGATACTTTCTCACCGGTAGTCAAACATACACATTAGAGGAGTTCTCAATATCAAAAAGACCCTTTGTGAAGATACTTTTATTTTTTGTCTTTAGTTTCGACCGTCACCAGGCCCAATCAAAATGGACAGATTTGAAATCTATGTAACATAATTCAGATTAACTGAGAAATAAAAATGCCATATAGAAAACTTTGAAATTTGTGTCCAGTCAGCATGGACATATCCCATTGGTTTCTTCTTCCTGCCCGACACGTGCTAATCTGCCCGACGTCAATACCTCAAGTTAAATTTACTTGACTATGCTGGTTAGTATAATGAAATGTTCTAACTATACTAGTTACAGTTATAGAAATACAGTATGTACAGTTACATAAAATATGGTATACGTAGTAACTGTGACTATGTTGGCATTCACATTAGATTAAATATGATACGAAAAATTGAAATTAAGTATCATATCAGAGAGTTTTGGCGCCCAAGCTTTGAAAATAGCAATGGGAAGGAGACCTAGATGTACAATCGAGTCTGTGATCATTTACAATGAGAAAGATGAAGCTGATAACTGGAAGCCAACAAAATATATGAAGAATTCATGGGTATTGCTGCATCCATCATCAAAGGGCAATTTTTGACAAAAGAAAAGAGCAAAAATGACTTACAAATCTTATTGGAAAGCAAAAATTTTGGAGTTTAAGACTACCCCGGGAGGTCAATCGATATCAGAAGTCTTAGTACAACATGTATATATGCATTCAGAAATCAAAGTACATGATATCAATCCTCATGATCATCAAAAATGTAATTGTAAGTATATCAAAACATATGCACTCTACAACAATCATAGGTGATTTTCTTTATTGATGCTCTTCAGATTATGACTTAAATGCTTCAACATTGTTTTTTTCTTTCAGATTTATGTTCATCATGCATAAGTGAATGGGAGCCCGCACAATCACTTGCAAGAATATTAGACGCCATTCACTCTGATGTTGAAAAGCTGCAATACAGAGGAAGAAGTCCAAAGGAACTTGCAGAATGCGGTATCTGTTTTTATGAATCTTTATATACGCCACAAACAGATGGAGGTTTTGGCATCCTCGAAGCAATTCCATTGCCTAGTTTTCAAAGTGATGAGTGGCCTACTCCTGATAGCAATTTTTCTGAATCCTTGAGATGCAAGCTACTCATTGATATTAGAAATGCTATGAAGATAAGCACAGGCTCAAAAATTGTTCACCTAAGTTGGTTTATCTCATTACATATATTTGTTGATTTTTTCTCGAGTGCTAATGTTTGTAGGACACCAACTTTATTTGTTTGCAAGGATTTATCAGATGAGACTTTGTCAGATCTCATGGATCAAGGCTGGGATAGTAAAACAAATAATGACATAGAATGTAGGATTAAAAAGTCCTCAATGATCTTTCATTATCATATCGAAAAGCAAATGCTCAGTCTCACATTTAACTACTAGAGATACAAGAAAATTGAAGGTACATGGCTACCACTGGATCAAGACTTTGAACTAAATGGTCACAAAAACCGAATGGAGATAACCATTATCTACAATGAGGAATATTTGACTATGGTTGAGGTGGAAGAGCATTGGAAGCTTGATTTTATTAGAACATTGATCATGCTATTACAAACCAATCTACCAACATATTTCAGATTTATCATCAACGAAAGACTCGTAAGTACTTTATGTTTATTGCCATTTCAAAATAGAACAAATAAATAGAAAATGTCATCATTTACAATTGCACATTTACTAATATTTGTCATGTCACAGATGCGAAAAAGACAGGAGTTGATAACATGCTGCAAAGATCTACCTACAACAATCACCATTGTGGGAGAATAATAGTTTCAAATAAACTTTAATAAAATTCTGTGTATACACTCTTTCATTCAATAAATGGAAGCCAAGCTGGGCATCGGTACATGTATTTTGTGTTCCTAAATTCATAAAATGGAGCATTATTTGATATATCAATGTATATTTATCTATGAATTCATCAATAACGGGAGGCTGAAGCCTTGCCCTAGCCAGTATACTCAGTATAATTTCTTGTCTAAATCTGTACACCTGGCTTGATGTGTACTCAGGAAGTGTAAACTGCAAGATAGAACATTCATCTATTAGTAATGGCTAAAAACATCAACAAAATAAAAAACTAATCATAATTCCAAAATAAGAATAAACATAATTTATTACCTTAGAAATATCAACATCTTCCTGAAGGTTGAACCACTCAAAAAATAACTTGGCATTGTATAATGTGTAACACCCACAACTGAATGAATTATTTTGCTAGGGTGACTGCAAAAAAATTTAGCACACAAGAAATCAATTATGAAACAGAATGAATTAGAATGAAACAAATACATTAGAATACTGATTTCAAAATGCTATTAAGAAAGACAGAATTTACCTCCAAACTGACGATTTGCCAGTCCACTAAATGGAGAACATCTGTAGGAATATATTTACTTCAATATGGAAGGTAAATATCTACATCCTTATGAGTATTGCTCGCCGAATTCATCTTGACACAAAAACCTTTAATACTATTATCTACAGATCTCTTAATAGAAATCACATTTAAACTCTAGGGGTCACTGCAAAATAAGATTGAAATTTTTTTAGCTTCCATTCTGAAAACTATTTCCATTGACAATGCCAATGTTAATGCATAAAATAGCAAAAAGCATTTAATATATCTTACTTGGTATGATAAGGGATGAGCAGATATTTTGTTGCTGGTGTGAATCCACTAGTCAGACACTGTGACAATGTGTCATTATTTTCCTTGAAGGCCTGAACCAAAAAATTACTCAGCACCAGAAACTCATTGGATGAATCTCTTGCAATGTCATATTGCAAGAGTGTAAGCCCGGACTCTATCACAGGATCGCTGATAGAAGCCCGTCTGTCTTTGAGATCCAAACAATCAAGAACTCTATAATTTATACTAAAATCAAGTTCATCTAGTCTAAAACAAAAAGGAGTACCAATTGTATCTATAGCATCAGATATGTCCTTCTCAAATTTAAGATAGTCATCAGAATCTATATATGTATAAAGATTTGAGGGAGGAAGAGGAGGTGGTGTAGTATCTACAAGGATTGAAGGGATATCCAAAATAGATGTAGCTATATTTACAACAGTATCAAGAGCAGCGTTATCTACAATTGATTCCGGGTTAGGGTTTAGGGTTTCTCTGGTGTCTACCCTCCTTACTTTCTTCGGAGCTCTCTTGGGTGCTGCCTGCTTCCTAGGTCTCTTGGTAGGAAGATCAGTCCTATCTAGAAGAGTTGGTCTGGGAGCAGCAGACTGAGATACGTGCAATTTGCAAAACCTCTCCCTCATTCTCATCAGGAGCTGAAAATCCTTGGGCATTATGGTGACTCTCTTGGAATGGATTGCCAGCAAAAATAAATCTTCAAAAAATAGGCTTATGTAATCTTCAGCAGCCTCTTGAAGGCACTGCAGAGCACTGGGTGTGAATCTAACCAACTATCCGAGATCATTTCTAGTTATGTTTTTACAGCACGGTAGAATGGAGCTCTTGGAATCAACAGAGCGGTGGATCTCTGATACTTACGTATCTTAGAGAGCCACCTGCTGCGGTTGCACGTTCTAGGTCTGGCAGGAGGTGTAATGCCAACCGCAGAAGCTGAGGACGAGCCAACAGAGAAGAAGTCCCTCCTTGTCTACTTTCTCCTATCCATGGACCTGTACTATGGGAGAGCGGACTTGTGCGTGATGGCTAGGATGAGCAGGGAAAGATGATAAAGCACTCACAGAAGACCAATATGTACGAACAAAATGTACGGTATATCAGACCTGTGCGAGCTTATTACAAGAGAGATAGATTAGTATTGAAGATAGGTGCACAAGTGCGATACAAGGAGACATGTAGGCAGATGTATCGGACCTGTGCCCATGGAAGGCGTTAGGAAGAATATCGATTGTGAAGGATGCACATAGGTGGGATATGCGAAGCAAAAAAAAAAAGTGAAAAAAATTCATCGAAGCTTGTGATTTTATATCGCGGTTCGCACGTGCGAAAGAACGTCCTGTCACACGCGTGGAACTTGTAAGGTCCAATGCGAGAGCAACACGTGTCACCATGTCACTTTACACGTGTGGAATTTGTACGAACGAATGCTCGAGCGACATGTGTTGTCGAATAAATGAATGAACATGAGACATGTGTACAGTTGTCATTTCACACGTGTCCAGGTGTTACCTCACACGTGCCAGTTCCTGTAGTTCAATTGAAAGTAGACACGTGTCCTTTGACCGTTGACCACACGTGCAAAAATTTAGTATAAAGGGCACGAAACCCAATTAATTTTTTACTTTTTTTGTTCTCAAAATTCGTGGCATATCAGTCTTGTGCGCGCGCTACATTATTTCCATGGCCTCTTCCTCAGAATTCTCACGGGATTCAGGTTTGAGTTCATTTCTTAGTGAATTTGGGATTACTGAAAATCTAGACTACTTCCACAGTCTATTCAGGCTATATCTACATGTTTTCAAGACTGCACAACCAAATTCTGATGCATTTTATGAACATTATGTTAGATTCAGAGATATACTTAGTAAGCCTATTTTTTACATAGGTTCACTCTAGTACATGCATTATACTGATCTTGTTCATTTCTTTCCAGCTTTCAGACATAGACTAGATAGAATGTTCACCAAATTGTTTGATCTTTTCAAAAGTAGTTCAATGTGTCCTTATTGCAACAAGAAATGTCGATTGGTAGAATATCAGAGTGGTTTCATACTTTTTCTTTTCGTTCAGATTCCAGATGATGAGGAAGTATCTGTTGCTAACCCTTCTTTTGCATCATCCTCTGTTCAGTCAGCTATTAAGGATATCAGTCACTTCCTTATCGACACTCCTGATAAGGAAAGTGACTTTATTGATGTAAATACTGATGTTCTCCGGGATTCTTTTATCGGCCAAAATACATCTGTTGATGAATCGATCCCGATAGAGGAGTCTAAATGTCTTTTCAATTTGCCTATATATTACTGTTGATTTATGTAGATTTTTTGACTATCGTGAAGATGAGGTTCTATCTTTATTATCCGGCACAATTTTTGAATTCCCCGACTTTGTAGATCTCAAAACAGATGACCTTGTTGCTGGTATTGATTTTGATGATGAGGAGGGACTTAGGACCGGTGAAGAATGTCTGACTAAAGCTTTATCAAATATTGCTGAGGATGGGCGAGACAGACCATCCGATGAAGAATTCACGACATTTCAATCCTAGATGGGCTTCCCTCGTCCATCATTAATGCATTTCGCTGATGATTCCACTTCAGTACGTGGTCATTATATGGATCATCCTGATCTAGTTGCTGATGATGATGAAGAATGTGTAAGTGTTTAAACTTTCTTGCATTACAATATTTTTAATCACTAAATGTGTTTTTGCTAACATATTTCCTATTGCAGGATGCTCTCATAATTGATGATTTTGCTGCGAGACGAGATGGTTTCAGACAACACGCATCCTCTTTTCAGAAGGATAGTGGACTTGGCCACTATCTTAGGCATTTCTTGAAGAATGAGATCTGTATTGCTCATTCCAAGCTGAGCCCAGTTGGGGAGAGTCTTATAATGGCAGTTAAAGCTTTATCATTTTACCTAGGAGGACATAAATTTGTTAAGACAAATAAGATCATTTTTGTCAAAAAATGTTATGTTTTGAACATTTTAGGTTTTACTGATGGGAATGTTCCTTTAAGGAGCTCTCATTATTCATTGTATTCCACTTATATTGAGCTTAGTGAAAATAAGAATAATGCACATCTATTAGATGCATACGCTAGCTGAAAATTTCTTCATGACAATACTGCCATAGAATCTGACACACGATCTAATGATGAATAGTTGACACTTTGTATTTTGTTATAATACAATCAATACATTTACATTGAGTATTTCTCCTCTCTTGTTCAATGAATTTGCAAAGCAATTTTGAACATGTCATGATTTGATGACAATGATGATCTTCTACTCAACAATCATCTAGTTTTCTCTTCCTGTATGAACTTGCATGCTTTTCTAAACTTGTTGTATTGTGTGGACTTTGTTATATGTCGAATCTGAACTCTGCGGTAGAACCATTGAAACCATTGACAGATGTAGTTTCGTTTTTCATTGGTTCTTCCATGTTGTGTATTTCGATGAAATGTTGCTCGTGCTTGCCAATGTGACTTCTCCATCCCTTGTGGTGACCATACACTCAAGCTTCCATATGTGTTTGCAAAAAATGTTGTATGATCTCTTAGTATGTGCTGCATATGTCAAAATCATAATGTTAGTCTTATGTTTGGATCTAAATATATATGAAAAATTGAAAGCATCTTGAAAATTTTATACTAATCATGTAATGAGTGATGTGATCTTCTCCCCATGCTTTTGATACTGCATTAACAAACTCGACACAAGTCCTTTGGACAGCTTTGTTATCAATATCAGAGTATTTTTCTTTTTTTAAAATAACAATCATACTATCAAGCTTCTTCCATACATCAACTTTTAGTACTCTGGTTTTGCCGTCTTTCTCGAAGTCTTGAGTGGTAGCAATAATATCGATCCAGACTGAGTGTTGAATATTAGAAGCCTTACCAGTATGATTTGATAGGAAACGACGTGCTTTTTCTCCTCCTATGCTTGGCTTAGTTGGCATGTTCCCATTCTTTCCTGAAAGCTTTTCATCTTTTTGAATTTTGACATGTCCCTTATGGAGTCCTGCTTTTGATCAAACATCTTCTAATCGAGAGATAGCTTCCTTTGCTAATGATGTTGGCTTAGTATTCCAAGCAAAAACTATATGAAGATAAATGATCTTTTCTATTATCTAACTTTTGCATGAAGAGTGCAAACATGCACATTTTTTAAGGGGATAGGCAGCACAGGCTTCTAATTTGGATCTGCATATTTTCTAGTAATTCTTGTACTCCTAGTTACATCTTTTGCCATTTTCATGCAGTTCAAACAAGGGTGTTTTGATGTAGCACTGTGAGAGACGTTATACATACATTTCAATGTTTTTAAATCACCTGCCAAGTGCCAGTCAACATTGAAGTCTCCAACTCCTAGAACATTGAGAAGTCCTGCATCCATATGGTTCTTGATGATCCTAGGATAAGATGTCCTTGAGAATATATATGATAATATATCATGATCCTCCTTCAGCACCTGTCCAAAGAATTAATCAGACTTAGTTTACAATGAATTAATACTATTCAATGAATGTAATGTAATAATGAGGCTAGTTACCTGAAACGCTGCCAACCACCATATATCATTTTTTGACTGGACACTGAATCTGAAATCTTCTTGGTTCTCTGTTTGTGATAGAGCACCATTCATGAGAGTTATACTAACTCTCTCCATCTTCTGCCCTTTCACAATTTCTGACTCATCTAACTTAAGTACTATGATTATTTTGCCATTCACCTTTTCATAGGTTATATTATAGAATGTGACGATGTATCTCAGCAAGTAATTTAGATCAACAAATAAGTTGTTTGATGAATTATAGAATATCGATCTTCCATGAGTTTCATACACCTCCTCAATATGAAATGGAGTTCCAGTGATCTTATGCATACCTATGTTTAATGTATCCCTCTCTTTTTTCAAGTGATATGTCCTAGGGATTGGGACTTTTCTAATTTGAACTTTCTTAAAAGCTTCTCTAATTAGTTTAAATATTGTTGCATATGCTTCCCTGCTAATACCTGCAAAATCACAAGCACCCCGAACTATAGTCTTATCTAAATTTTTTTGAATGTCCACCATCAAAGACTCTGCCATTTTACACTTTACATTTGAAATCCTAATGTTCATCATGATACGCTCAGTGGATTTGCAAGTCAATATTGTGTCCAATGACATTTCTAGTGAAGCATTGTCTTTAATATTCTGAGGAGCTACTAATGCAGATCTGCAAAAAAAACAGATAGTTAACAGAATATCACCATAGCTGAAATTAAATCCAAATATCATTGAAAGCTTACAAAAATCAGAATATGCTTACTTGAATGCACGGATCCTTCTATTTTGATAACCTCCTTTTGAAAGCGTTTGAATATCCTTGCAACTTTGTTGCTTTCGCTTCTTACTTTCAGCCTTTTTCTTTGCCAAATCCACATCCTTCAATAATTGTAAGTTTTCAATACGAATAGACTGAAAGACTAATTGCATTTGCTCTAGTTTTGATTTGTTATTGATTGTTATCTTCTGTAATGATTCATTATTTTTTTTAAGTTGTTCATTTTCTTCTAACATCTTTTGGAGATGACAATCTCTATTCTGACAATAAGAGGATATCCGAATTAACTCACCTTCTAAAAAGTGAACTTCATTCATATAAAGTTGTTTTCCATGGTTCTGCAATCTTTCACAATATCCTAGTAATCCACTATGCCCATTGCATATCCATGTAACTAAGTATCTACCTATTTCTAGATAGTTTAACCTAGTTATCACTCTAACAGTAATAATATTGATTATGGCCAATGTTCTTAAGCAAGAAATTAGCAAAAACTTATCGTATATTTTATTATATAAAAATGTAGAGATAGACGTCTCACATACGGTCTTCAAAACTTAAATATATCATATTTTATCATAGCAATCCATATGATAATTTTGCAAAACAACTTTGTACTTCTCCATGAAAATGCATTATATTAAGCTACTTGTTCTCATTCCATCATCTTAAGACTAGCTACATTGAATTGTTGTAAAGTGAGACTAAATTATGTCTGTTTTTATGAAATATTGTTATTATTGTATGAATGTTATTGTTGATTCAATTTATCAATATACACTGGTTAATTCTTGCTATGATATACTATGGGAGTAAATTGAACAAAACATACTAGAAATAGATATTGTTCACATGATAATTGGATGTGCTATAATCACAACTCTCCTTTACTAACAAGTTGTGTAGCTCAGAGCTCCTTTTGATTTGAAGAGCTATGCATTTCAAATTGCACACAAAAATCTCATTCTAATCTACTTGTAGAATTAGACTCCACAGCCTTACATATATTGTGAAAATTGTCAACATTTCCTAGCTAGTTTGAGGCCTAAATTGGCTAAAATTGTAAATAGTTTTGGTTCTGGAGTTTCACACGTGTGAACCAGGCCACAATGTTTTTATTTACTGTATTTTTTCAGTATGATGAAGTGTCAAACTTCATACCCTTCAAAATGAGACCATTTTGATGTATTTTGGTCATATAAGCCATTTTTAGCTATTTTTCCTATATAGGGAATATCTAGGGTCAAGTACCTTCTAGAGAGAGGAGAGAGAGTCATCTTCCTCATCCATAAATAGTAGGGAAGTCGTGGAGAACAGGTTGGAGAAACCTTTTGTATGCTTCATTGAGATCAATAGATCATTGTCATTGTTTCTTCCTCCATTGAGAGCATTGTTGTGTGTATTGTCTTCAAGCTATTGTGTATGATCTTAGGTGCTTTCCAAAAGTGGTAGGCTGATGTATTATGGACTGTATAATGCTATTTTGGGCCGCACTTGATGTTTATGGAAGTTTCCATTTGTGATAAATGCTTTTTGATCAAGTTCTTTGCATTCTAGGTAGCATAGAATGTGTTGCCAATTCCTAGCTTATGTAGTTTGGAGTGCAAGCATTCAAGCCAATGATCTTGGAGTTTAGATCCACTTAGGATCTGTATTTTTCACATGGTATCAGAGCTGGTTGGCTTCTATTTACAGTAAGTATTCCATTTTTGGTGATATTTGGATGTTTGATCAAGTTCTAGCATGATTTTGCATTGCTTTGTTGATCAAATCTTACTAACCTTTGTTTTGTGAGTTGAACTTGTGGATCAAAAGCATATTTCAGGTCTATTGAAGATCAGAGGCTGAAAAGAAACTATTTTGGATCAGATCATAACACCTAATCATTTGTGATTGTGAGGCTTGTGCATATTCAATACTAACAATGTTCTTTTCAATCCTATTGTTGACAATCTCCATTCTTGGATGAACACTCTCCTTAAGTGGATGAAACTTCTCCTTAAGTGGATGACAAATGCTCTTTTGAGTGAGTTGTAATTCTCCTAAAGGCTGAGCAAAGCTCCCATTTGGATGAAAGATCCCCTTTTTTGGGTGAACATATTGTAAGCTCCATTGTGAAGAGCATATTGTAAAGATTGTCATCCATTTTGGCATAAATTTTGGTGTACTTTGTTGAGCATGTAAGTAACTCTCCTTATGTAATTTGATTGGAGCATTTGCTGGAAGGCGTTAACCATTATGCAAGTGTGTTTTCAGGTTCTTAACAGGTTGAGGAACATTCTCATGTGAAGTGATCTTAGATCTACATCTAAACACCAAGATTTGACAAGATAGTGAAGCTAGTCTTGTGATTCACTAAGTGTGCTCATTCATTCACCTCTAAATCTTGTATTTATCACTTGCTGGATTTATAAACTTTTAGAAGTGTGGTTTACATGTGGTTTTACAGGTTGAATCAATATCTTAGTGTGTTGATCATATGTTGATCAAGTTTGTTCATTACTAGGTAATCTTGGCATCCTAGTTTTGGGTATTTTCTAAGAATGCAAGTAACTCTTCACACCATAACTTGATTTGGTCACTTGCTGGAAAGTTTGAGAGCTTAAGCAAGAGTGTGTTCAGGTTGGTTTGATTTTGTAATCCATTCTTAGTGTGTGCAAAGTGTTGCATGTGTTTCAATCTTCCTTTCTATGCTTGGAAACCATCTAGGTTCAAGATAGAAGTGTTTTAGGGTCCTAAATCTTCATAGATCTCTTTATCTATCATTTGTTGAGAGAAAAGTGAGTGCTAAGTGCTTTAGGACAAAACCTAAAAGTTGAAGAAACATTAGAATCATGGCTTCCAATGGTGGGATCATGCTAGAGTCTAGTGAAAGGTTGAGTTCATCAAACTACTCTACTTGGAAAGTGAGGATGGAGTCCTTACTTGAGTTGAATGAACTCATGGACATAGTTGCAAAAATTGAAGAGAGACCTCTCACACTTCAAGAGCAACAAAGGTTTGATAAGAAGGCCAAAAGGGCTCTTCATATCATTAAAATGAATGTTACAAATGAACTTCTCAAGGAAGTTGGAAAGTGTCAAAGTGCAAGTGAGGCATGGAATGCCTTAAAGAAGCTCTTTGAATCAAAGTCCACATCTAGGGTATTGACCCTAAGGAGACAAATATTTTCTAGTAGGCAAAGAGAGGGTGAAAGTGCTCATGCATTTATCTTGAGAGTTAAGTCCCTAAGTGATGATTTAGCATGCATTGATGAGAACATAAAAGATGGTGAAATAGTCCAAGTTATGTTGAATGGTTTGCTAAATGAACATGCTAACCTTGTGCAAAGTTTTGCCATTCAAAGAGTCTTGCCAAGTGTGGTTGACTTGCAAGAAATCTTATTGGCTGAAGAACATAGGTTGCAATCAAAGCTTGATGGTGCATCCTTGCAAGGTGGAGGTGAAGAGGCTTTCTTCACAAAAGGCAAATTCAAGGGCAAAGGTAAAGGCAAAGGGAAATGGTCCAAAGGTGGTAACTTTGATCATGATGATCACTCTTCCTCTTCCTCTTCTACTAAGAACAATAAGTCAAAGTTCGAGTGCTTTTATTGTGGGATAAAAGGTCATTTTGCAAATGAATGTTATAAGAAGAAAAGAGAGCAAGGAGAGAGGCAAGGAAATCTTACAATAGATGAGGAAGAACATAACACATGTGAATCACTTGTTATGACTTCAAGTTTGTTAGCCAACATAGATGATAATGATCCTTGGTGGATTGATAGTGGAGCCTCATCTCACATGACAAGACATAAGGAATACTTTACATCCTTATTGTCTTATGAGGGAGAAGGTAACATCATCTACACTGCAAATGATGGTCAATGTGACATCAAAGGCATAGGCACTATTCCTATTTCCCTTTCAACAAATAGGAAAGCAAATCTTGAAAATGTTTTGTACATTCCTTCAATCACTAAGAATTTGCTTAGTGTAAGTCAAATGATTGACAAAGGACTTGATGTGGAGTTCATTGGAGATGCATGTTTGATAAGTAAATGTGGATCCTTGATTGCTCAAGGTAGGAGGCATGGTAAACTTTTCAAGCTTGATGCATGTGTGATCTCTAATCATGAAGGATGTATGGCTAGGGAGCAATTGACAAACCAAGAAGTTTGGCACAAGAGGTTGGGCCATCCCAACTTCAAATCTTTGGAGGTAATGGCAAAGAAAGAGCTTGTTCTTGGTCTCCCTAAAAGTCTTGTTGCAAACAATAGTGTTTGTGAACATTGTGCCTTGTCCAAATCTCATAGACTTGCTTATTCTAGATCTACTTCTAGATCTAAAGAAGCTTTTCAACTTGTGCATTCTGATATTCATTCTTCTAGTACAACTAGCAATGGTGGGGCAAAGATGTATGCAACTTTCATTGATGACTTTAGTAGGTATACTTGGATCTATCTTCTTAAAAGTAAGGATGAAGTGTTTGCTGCATTTGTCAAGTTCAAGAATGAAATGGAAAACCAATTCAATACAAAGATCAAATGCTTAAGATCTGATAATGGAGGGGAATACACCTCAAATAGGTTCAAAGACTTTTGTATAGCACATGGGATTAAGAGGGAGATGTCTAGTCCTAGGACTCCACAACAGAATGGAGTGGCCGAGAGGAAGAATAGAACCCTTTGTGAATGTGCCAAGGCAATGAGACTACATGCTAATCTTGCTAAGTCTTTTTGGGGGGAAGCTTTAGCATGTGCTAACTATCTATGTAATAGATGGACAAGTGCTTCCTTGGATGGTAAAACTCCTCATGAGGTTCTTTATGGTAGAAGGCCGAGTGTCAAGCATTGTAGGATCTTTGGATGTACATGTTTTGTCAATATCACACTTGATGATAGAACTAAAGAAGATCCTTCATCAAAGAAGGGTGTGTTTGTTGGCTATAGTGAAGTAAGCAAGGCTTACAAAGTGTACATTCCTTCTACAAAGAAAGTTGTCATAAGTAGGGATGTCATCTTTCATGAAGAGAATGTTTCCAATGTTGTTGATGTTGATGTTGATGTGCCTACTAATCATCATGATGTGCAAGATGTCTTGGATGAAGATGGAGATGCCACTCCAAAGCAAACTTCAAGGAAGACTCAAAGGCAAAGGGCTAAGCCATCAAGGCTAACCTATGATGAAAAAGGAAAGCAAGTGGTGGACAACTCTAACTTTGCTTTTCTTACCTCTTTTGATGAACCAACTTGTGTAGGTGAAGCAATTCAAAAGAAGGAATGGATCCAAGCCATGGATCATGAGCATCAAGCACTCATCAAAAGCAACACATGGAGGTTGGTAAAGCTTCCAAATGACAAGAAGGCAATTGGTTGTAAGTGGATCTTCAAGATCAAGACAAATCAAGATGGATCAATCAACAAGTACAAGGCAAGGTTGGTGGCAAAGGGGTATGCTCAAGAATATGGTATTGACTATGATGAGACCTTTGCACCCGTGGCAAAGATGGTAACTATTCGAATCCTAATCTCTCTTGCAACTCTTTATGATTGGGATATGTGGCAAATGGATGTTACTAATGCCTTCTTGAATGGTGATCTTGAAGAAGATATTTACATGGAGCAACCCGAGGGCTATGTTTCACATGATGAGCCTAATCATGTGTGCTATCTCCAAAAGAGTTTGTATGGGCTAAAGCAAGCACCAAGGAGTTGGTATGCTAAGCTCAATTCCTTCTTACTTTCTCAAAACTTTGTTATGAGTGAGTATGATCATTCTCTCTACTTTAGATTGAATGAAAATGATATCACTTTACTTTTGATCTATGTTGATGACATTATCTTAAGTGGTGGTAACAATCTAGATATAGATGAAATCAAGATGGCACTCAAAAGAGAGTTTGAAATTCAAGATCTTGGTAAACTTCATTATATCTTAGGAATAGAGATTATTAGAACTTCTAAATCTACATTCATATGTCAAGAAAAGTATGTTAACTCTATTCTAAAAAGGTTTCATATGGAAGATTGTAAAGTTGTTTCTACTCCTATGGAATCAAATGTAAAGCTAACTACAAGAAGTAATGAAAGATCCTTCAAGGACATTACTCTCTATAGAAAGCTAATAGGATCTCTTATATGGTTAACCATCACAAGACCTGATCTAAGCTTTGTGGTTGGTAAACTAAGTCAATTTATGCAAGATCCTAGTGAGGCTCATTGGAAGCTAGGAAAGAGAGTACTTAGATACATCTCGGGATCTAGAGATTTTGGCATCTTGTATGGAGGTACTACACCTAACCTTTGTGGATTTTCAGATTCAGATTTTGCAGGTGATCAAATGGATAGGAAGTCAACAAGTGCCTTTGCAATCTATCTTGGAGATGGAGTGGTCTCATGGCTATCAAAGAAGCAACCAACTATCTCTCTATCTTCCACCGAAGCCGAGTACAAGGCATTAACAACATGCACCAAGGAGATTCTTTGGATCAAGAGGATGTTATTGGATCTTCACTTGCTGGAACCAGAGAAGACTCCAATCATACTTTGTGATAACCTTTCAGCCCAAAGCTTGGCAAGCAATCCTGTTTTTCATGCAAGGAGCAAGCACATTGAGATTGCTCACCATTTTGTGAGAGATCAAGTCATTGCCAAAGAGGTGGAGCTTCAACATGTCTCTTCAAAGGAGTGTGTGGCTGATATCTTCACCAAACCATTGGGAAAGGACCTATATTTAATGCATAGATCTAATCTTGGAATGTGCTCAAAGACTATGTTGAAACTAGCATCCAATGTTGAAGAGGGAGTGTGAAAATTGTCAACATTTCCTAGCTAGTTTGAGGCCTAAATTGGCTAAAATTGTAAATAGTTTTGGTTCTGGAGTTTCACACGTGTGAACCAGGCCACAATGTTTTTATTTACTGTATTTTTTCAGTATGATGAAGTGTCAAACTTCATACCCTTCAAAATGAGACCATTTTGATGTATTTTGGTCATATAAGCCATTTTTAGCTATTTTTCCTATATAGGGAATATCTAGGGTCAAGTACCTTCTAGAGAGAGGAGAGAGAGTCATCTTCCTCATCCATAAATAGTAGGGAAGTCGTGGAGAACAGGTTGGAGAAACCTTTTGTATGCTTCATTGAGATCAATAGATCATTGTCATTGTTTCTTCCTCCATTGAGAGCATTGTTGTGTGTATTGTCTTCAAGCTATTGTGTATGATCTTAGGTGCTTTCCAAAAGTGGTAGGCTGATGTATTATGGACTGTATAATGCTATTTTGGGCCGCACTTGATGTTTATGGAAGTTTCCATTTGTGATAAATGCTTTTTGATCAAGTTCTTTGCATTCTAGGTAGCATAGAATGTGTTGCCAATTCCTAGCTTATGTAGTTTGGAGTGCAAGCATTCAAGCCAATGATCTTGGAGTTTAGATCCACTTAGGATCTGTATTTTTCACATATATTGCCTAAATAAATTCAAGAACCCATGTAACTGTTAACTTTGCAATGTTGAGTGAAAAAAATCATTCAAAACATGTGATTAGGCCACTATTTTCACAATCATACTTATACTTGCAAACTATATTATGAATTAAGCATACGGTAATTATTTGAGCTCACAATTTTATGTTAATGCTTTTGAATATTGTTCATAACCTATAGAATTGTATCAACTTTGAATGATAAGAATACCTTGTTTTCATGGATAATGTACCATTGATTTTTGTACTTTAAATGACATTCTCTAAGAATCTTGCAAATGTCACATTTCAAGGTTTGAAAGAAACTTCGAGGTGAAGGTACCTTGTCACACACATACATACATACATATGAAGTAGAGAATTTCTTGAGAAGAAATGCTTGCTTGTGCCTAAATAGTAGAAATTTATTTTGATATATAGTAATTACTATATTCACATTGATATTTAGAGAGCAATCTATCGTATAAATTATAAATAATTGAGTATCATTTATTTTTTAATGCAATAATATCTACATGGTAACTGTTATGGTAACATGATATGCACACACCTTGGACCTTAGAGTTAGATTGGTGTATGTGTCTCATACAAGCCAATGTGCTAACTTTTATTGTGCTCTAAGTCAAGATGGCGTGAGGTAAAAGGCAATTCATGCATACGACTATGGATCTTTGGAAGTATAGATGGAAGGTGCTTCGATGTAATTGCATATTTGACTACTATTGTAATAATGAGGACATTGTAGTACAGTACCAAACAAGTGAGATTCTTTTCTCCATAGAATAATGCAAATATTTATCTTTCAAAGTGAGTCTATGCAATGTCTGTGGGCTTGAATCAAATTTAAGACACAAGCAGAATGGGTGAAGTGCTAAAGCATCTACTTATCCTAGGCAAGATAGAATAGTCATTAAAATTTCTTATATTTGGAATCTACCACCAATCTAAATTACCCCGCAAGTCACTAAACATTAGTAAACTCAACATCCAATAATAAACAAGCATAGTATACTTGGCTCAATAAGTGGTAATGTCAATATGTGCATTCCGCAGAATGCAATATATTATTTATATAAATATTGCAACTATGATTCAAAAACCATTTTTGTGGAGAAAAGTTGTCGTTGAAAGAAAATGACATATGTTCTACTCTTTATGAGATATACATAAATATTTGTTTATTTGTTGCTTGATACTTTGAACATGCCAAGTTCTAAGTAACGAACCAAAAGTGTACTAAAATAGTGAAAAAATCTAATTTATGGATAGATTCGTAAGCCCACCTATGTTTATTGTCATTTAAAATGTGATCTCTTGTATTGTTAGAATGTGGCATTGGTTATCTATTTATATAGTTAATCATCAATAGTACTATCAACATCAATTTCTCACTTGTTTTGGTGAAACTTTTTTCAATCATGTGATTGTACAAACATATTGTAGACAAATTTACAATTCCAAAGGTCACAATAAGATAGTGAGCAAATATCACACTTTTATAATTTATGATGCTACAATGAACTACATGTCTTCTACACTAGGAATTGAATCTAATCATAATTAAAAAAAAACTTTTACTTAATTGAGCTATGGTGGTTGAAACATCTCACATTTGTAGTCCTAATGTTTTTATCTGGCTTGCAATTTTTAAGCCTTTAGTAGTTCACTTTTAACAAGATCATGCACACATGGACAAGGGAGGTGCAATTATGCTTCCCCGCAACATAAGCACAACCTACAAGGTCTTGCCCCAAATCTAGGGGTAATACCACCAAGTTTAACAAAAAAATGGCAGGCCGCACACTTTGATGATTCAAAAAGCGATACCGACATACCCTAGTAGGAGCCATCCTTCTTCAAGTATGACCCAAACCAAGAACTGAAAGAAGGAAAATCTTTTCTTGCCAAAGCAGCTAAAGGGATAAAGTTCACATATGAAACTGTTACTCTATTCTCCCTAGCGTACAAGAATAAAGTTAGATCAATTACTCACTCCCCTTGCCATGGAAATTCTTCAACCCATTGATTTTGGATTATTTGTACTTGTGAAAATTGTCAATATACTAATTGGCTATTTTGGGCAATTTAGAGGCCAAACTTGTAGTCTTTAGGGATATATGAATCTAGATCAAGGAGCGAGAGTCATCTACCACACCTATGAACAGGCTAAATCACATGGAGAAAGTAGAACCATTTTCCATTTCCATTTGTGAAAGATTTTGGAGCAATACTATCGGTTCTCTTCTGCATATGTTGTCAATAGGATGTTGGCTAAATTTGGATGCACATCTAGAATCATTCACAAGCTGGAAATCGTTCATCTACCATGCTAGATCTTAGAAATTCATGTAGATCTGATTATAATCACTAAGATATGATATAGTACTATCCGTGTTCGTACAACAGTAGCAGCACAATGTTCTTCATACATGTGGATTCAAGTACAACAAGAAAAATCATGTTCTACACATTAGAACTCAACGTATCATGAGAAATATGAAAGAGATGGCGATATAATCAAAAGAGAAAAGGTGAGCTCGTGCGTGTGATGATTCGGCAGCGTGAAAGTGTGGGCGATCGTAGCTCGCATGGGTTCCCATCTTTCAAATGGGTTAGTTGAGGGCTCATGGATTTGGGACTTCATCCAAGAATATCTATTGTATTGAGCTTGTTCTGTAGATGGAGAGACCATCTCTGGTGGATAGTCCTCTGTGGAGTTCGGATCGTAAGGATGATCCATAGCAAATCTAGAGTACTGTAAGATTGGGTATATAGGCTCCTTGGATTTTTTTGTAACTTTGGGCTTCTTCTTTTTTGTATTATTCTGAACAAGAGATATTAGTCAGAGTCTAAATAATGTGGGGGTGTCCAACTGGCACAGTTTTTCATGTAGGGGTTTGCAATAAATTGGGTTTAGAGCTGTGTTAATTGGCAAATACTAGGACCTAGTCAAATATAGAGTTGACTTTTGTTTTGGAGTTGACTCGGTTGAGATTATAATTTCAAGCACTCGGTTGAGATTTGATAGAAAACACTCGGTCGATATGGTGACAAAAGGATTCGATTGAGATCTGAGGGAATGTCGTCGGTTGAGATCGTGAAGGAAGTCTTTCGGTCGAGATTTGACAAATATCGTCGGTCGAGATCCGAACGAATGCCCTCGGTTGAGATCGTGATGGAAGTCTTCAGTCGAGATTTGACAAAAGTCTTCGGTCGAGATAAGGTCATGACGGAAGTCTTCAGTCGAGATTTGACAAATGCCCTCGGTCGAGATCGTGACGAAAGTCTTCGGTCGAGATCTGAAGGAATGCCCTCGGTCGAGCTCATGACGGAAGTCTTTGATCGAGATTTGACAAAAGTCTTTGGTCGAGATTTGACAAATGCCCTCGGTCGAGGTCGTGACGGAAGTCTTCGGTCGAGATTTGACAAATGCCCTCGGTCGAGATTGTGATGGTAATCTTCGGTCGAGATCTGAAGGAATGCCCTTGGTCAAGATTGTCAAAAAAATTGGAAAAATGTATCTAATGTTGTGAGTAGGGGTCCAAAAAATGCCAAAGATGAATTAAGATCTTTTGGCTTAGTAAAGACCCATCTTAGAATAAAATATTCAAGGTAGGTAGAAGTAGAAACTCGAGCTACCATAGGAATTGTCATTTGTACTTTACATGCCACATTTAATGCATGAAAAGACTAGGTGGCACAATTAGACATAATGAGGTGGCTTGAATAAGTCTAGATAACTTGAGAGGTGGATCCACAACTCCAATTCAACTCAAAGTAGGAGGAGAGTCCATGGATCTATATATATGTGATGTACTCTCATTGAGAAGATGATGAAATTTGTGTGTAATGCAAATTTGGAGACAAGCTCTTTGTGCCCTCTCTCTCTACACGAGTTTTGTACTTTCTATTTTCTCTCTCTAGTCGAGTTGAGGCATTTATGATGCTTAGTCTTATGTTTTGTTGACAGATCTTGCTTGTAACACAATAATATTTCTTGTATGATCAACTTTCCTATTGACAACCAATGCTAGTCTGATCTTTATGGTATTATTGGGCTTAGGAGATCAAAAATACATGTGTAGGGCGTCCCACACATGTGAATTCTTATGGTATCAGAGCCTACCTAGGTTTTAGAAGCAAATCTAATCAAAAAGTTTGTAGATTTGATCAGATTTCAAGCTAGGAATTGTCTAGATTCTACTTTCTAACTAGTTTGCAATTTTTTGGTGATTTAGAGCTTCAAACCACATTGGCTGGTCCAAATCAAGTCCTGTACGGAATTTCAGGTGCTGGCACGTGTGAAATCCGCCCATTTTCAATTTGGTGGTTCTCTCTCACCTTAGATCCAAATTTCATACAAATTAGCCCACTAGAAAGCTAGAAATGTGTTGAATCTAATGCAATTTGAATCATGACAGTTCGATAAGCCAATCAGAAGTTATAAGCTTTTGAAGAGTCATAGGTAGGGCGCCTAGACCTGTGGCAAATCGTGTGTACATGTCATTTATTGCTTGAATGATCACAAAAACCATCCAGAAGTTGAACAATCTCATCTATATGTGATTTAGACAAAATTTATAGGTTCTAGGCAAATTGTTTCATACAAATAGATTGTATTTGAGTCAATTTGACATTTTTGGAGTATTTGACACGTGTGAAATTCAAAGAACCATAAATTTTGCCATACTTCATCTTTTTTGATGATTCAAATCTTGTTTTAGAGAGATTGTCAAGCTAGTGAGATCTATCTCAGAGTTTTTTGCTTAGTCTTACATAGGATTTGGTTTTGTACCCTTGATTGGTTCCTATAGTGAGAAGATAAGCAATTCTTTCATCCATCTTTTTTTATTTCCATCATTCTTTATGACTTCAATGGGTGTCTTTCTATTAGAAGCAAGTGAAAGATTGTCAACCTCCAATTACTCAATTTGGAAGGTTAGAATGGAATCTGTCTTAATACTACAAGATGTGATGGATATTGTACTTGGCATTAAAGAAGAACCACAAATTCCTCGAGAAATTCCAAAGTACAAAAAGAGAGCTAGGATGGCTCTGCATTATATTAAGATGAATTTCTCAAATGACATCTTAAGAGAAATTGGTGCTTGTACTAATGCCAAAGATGCTTGGGATACTCTCAAGTCTATCTATGAGGCAAAGAATACTTCTAGACTTCTAACACTAAGAAACCAAATTTTTCAAAGAGAAGTGATGAATGTGCTTCAGCTTATGTAATGAGAGTTAAAGACCTCCATAGAGAATTGTCATGCATAGGAGACTCCATCAACCAAAATGAAGTTGTTCAAGTCATACTTAATGGGTTAAAGGAGGAATATGACAACCTTGTTCAGAGTTATGCCATTAAGGAGGAGCTACCAAGTTTGGAAGCACTCCAAAGTGTGCTCATTTCTGAAGAATCAAGACAAGAGTATAAACTCTTGAAAATGGAGAGACTGTCTCTCAACATTGATGGTAAAGCTCTCTTTACCAAAGACAAGCACAAGACAAGAAGTAAGAATCAACACCAATCCTCTTCAAGCAAGAACAATCTTATTTCCAAGGAGAAAGGAGAAGTCGACAATGGAGCTTCTTCACATTTGTGTAGCTCCAAGCATTCTTTTTCATCCATGTCACCTTATGAAGGAGCCAAGAAGTCCATCTACACAGCAAATGATCATGAGTGTGCTATTGAAGGCATAGGGACAATTCCCTTAAAGCTTTCATCATCAAAAGTTCTTTCTCTGTCTAAAGTACTTTTTGTTCCTAAGTTGACAAAAAATCTTATTAGTGTTGGGCAATTGTTTGATAGTGGACTAGATGTGAATTTCATTGTTGATAGATGTATTTATTTGAGAGGGGTCTACATTTATTTACATTGCCTAGGAATATCACTAGCTCCTACATGGCCGTTCCTTCTCCGGGATTCACCATGTAGGCTCACATAGAAATTACTGTAATCCTAGCTAGTAATCCTCGGCTCTCCTGCTCGGCTCTCAGCTTCTTCCTGCTCTCCTCCTTCTGAGACTCCTCGGTCTTGGGTGAGAGATGCTCTATGTTTCCAGCTTGGCTCGGCATATGGGGAATTCTCTGGAATTTGCTAACAAAGTCCATGTAAATCACTCTCAAGTAGTCTGCAAAAAATGCACTGTTTTTCAACAGTCTGCATTCTTGCACTGATTGTCGCTACTGTCTGCATTTTTACTCAGGAATTTCCACATGCAAAAAACCCGACACTGTTGCCTTTGTCACCTTCAGGCCATCCTGAGCAACTAAGTGTTTTGCAACACTTGTGTTAACTCAGTTTTTTTAAGCTGTTTCAGGCACTTCCAGAAATGCGACACTGCTTCGCATAAGATGCGAAAAATGCAAAAAAGACTACACTCTGTAGAAATACACAGGATTCTAAGTACAGACTGTCTACGTCTTCACGTTCCAATAATAATTGTTCTAATTAGTCAGTTAATCAGCTGTTAAGCGATCTTGTAAATGCCAAGACAGAATAATACAAGATCTTCCAGTTGCTATATAGGTAAATGAGCGATTGAAAGTGAATTGCATGGTTGTCTTAGACGCCTAATAGTTTTCGCAATTTATCTGAATGGTTGTCTAAGACACCTATACTGATACTCTGATCAAAGCAGCTCATTAATATCCGTTCTCCAAGTAATCTGAGATCCTTTGATAAGAACTTCTTTTATCAGTTGGCATATATATCCAAGCTCACAGAAACAATCACCTAGAGATAGAAGAGTCATATTAGTAGCATATAGCTATTAGCATCACAATCAAGCATACACTAATGAAAGCCCAATGGGTATATACCCTCCAAGGCCCATGCACCACTAGTAGTGCACTCTGACACCTTATTGGACACCTCTACAGCCTATTTGGGCCACGTCCTCCAATTCCCCTATGACTCACTGATAGACCCATAGAAATCCACGATCATGAGTTTAAGCCTCCAACCATTAATTATGACAATATACACTTGAGGGCCCCAAACCTCTCATAATTATAATTAACTTACGGGTCAAGGTAGGCCTACTGACCTCTAATGGGATAATCAATTCGAGATAGTGGGCAAGACATATGTATTATTCTCCCCTTATTCAAGTTCTGACCTCAGAACTTAAAGCTAGAGAAGCTCCTTTCTAGGTTATCTTCATGTTCCCAGAAATCATCATTGTATGTGTGACCCTTCCATTGAACCAAATGCTTGGTAACTATATGATTCCTCAATCGTTTTAGTTCTTGTATCCAAGATACTTTTGGGTTTAAGTCGAATCACACCTGATGATTCATCCAACAGGTCCAATTGGTCTTCAAAACCAAGATGTTCCCCTTCACGCAGACTCTTTACATGAAAAACAGGGTGCACTTGCGTTTTTTTCAGGAGGTCCAGTTGGTAATCCAAGGATCCAATCTTTTCAAGATTTGATATGGTCCCCTATATCTAGTGGACAATTTGTAATGCTTGTTGGTACGCATTACACTAGAATCCATCGAGATTTGTAAATACACCCAATTCTCAACTAGAAAGTCTCGAGGCGATCTTTTCATATTAGCATAATGTCTATCCCTATTCTGAGCACTTTGGACATTCTCACGTACCATTTGTAGCATTTATTCCATATCGTATCCGCTACTTTCTGAAACTTGATCGTTCAAGTCTCTACCCCAATGGGTGATCTACGCTCAAAATTATATATAAGCATGAACGAGCTATAACCGGTAGTCAAATGCTTACTACTATTATAAGCAAACACAATCAAGGGCACATACTTCTTCCAATGAGATTGTCGTTGGGAAACATATGCTCGAAGCATTTGATTTGTTTTTTCCATCTAGCCATCCGTCTCGTGATGTTCAGAAGAAGTGAAGCTCAGTGTCATCTTTAGTTAAGCAAATACGACCGACCAAAAGTGACCAGTGACTTCGAATCGCAATCCCGTAAAGTCTAAGCAAACGCACAACAAATACTTGAGCTAAATCAAGGATATATTAAGAACTTGATTGGATGCCTCTGATTACCGGTCTTGGCCTTGACTTAAAGTACCATTGCCCATCAGTGAGGTACTGCAAGCAATCAAATTGGGTGAAAGTGAGTACCATATGATTTTGGATCATGTCCCTTCACGGATACTTTCCTTATTGGGAAAATATGGTTTGGGCCAAGGGGTACAGAGGTACCTCATGATTGAACCAAACTTTTCCCATATTGTAATTCATGGTTTAAATAAAGTAAGGTGGGGGTTGGGGAGTAACTCCCAATGTATCTTTAAATGCTTCTTGGTTTCCAAGGGGAGGCTCGAACTTGGTAAAGAAACTTTGGATGTCAAGATAACCAATTGAGCCTACACCCTTGACAATGTATCTTTAAATGGCAAGGCACACTAGGTACTTTCCTTGTGACTTGAGGTCATCCCCTACTATTTTTAGGTAGGGGTATATCCCATGTTGTATTTTGGCCTCCATTTGCATTTTCTAGTTTGCATGTCACGTAGTTGCCGCCGTATTGCTTTTGTCGGCAGTCTGTCGAACTGCCGACTTGACTCATTTAATTTTTTCGGTCCTCAAAATGCCACATATAATCATTGTCGTTATTTTCCCTTTCCTTAACATTGTTCCTTCATTTTTCAGTTTTCTTGTTGAGCTATTTTTTCATGTCATCGATTTGCCCTGTTTGACTTGCATTTTTCACGGTTTCCAAGGATCATGGCTTGGGATTGTTTTGGCGGACTAGTTTCCTTGGAAAACACACTTAGTGATTGTATCTTAGTCTAAAAAACACACTTAGTGATTGTATATTAGTCAAAAAAAACACATTGAGTGATTGTGTATTAGTCAAAAATAATTCAATACATAAAAAATTTAGCGTGGTGATGCGGCTATTAAAACTTACACATCCAGGCCTATTCTAAGGCCGAAAAAAATTTTATGGGAAAGAACTAACCTTCTAAGCTTGGGTAATAATACTTAAGCTTTAGTTCTTTCTTCAATGTTGCTCTATTATTTATCATGTTGGAAAGAAACTCAAACGCGTTACAAAAATATCAGCACCATTTTTTCCAACTATTTTTGGCAAGAAGGGCTTCATTTGGTTCAGTGAAAAACCTAGGAGGGCTAGAAATTGTTGATATAGAATGCAAGGCTGAACCCAGAGCTGGCAATATGCACTGAGAGATGCTATTCTTTCTAATATGGGGGTTCAAAAATAAGTGCGAATTCAGATGTATGCACAACTTTGAACAAGCAACTCTCGTAGAATTAAATCCTCCGACTGCCTAAGTATTCTCTTTCAAATATTGGCAGGAGACATTGCTGAAAGCAGTTTCCACTTCTGAAGCAAAACAAGGATATACAAAGTCAGGGCAAGAAAACCTCTTGCATTCCAAGTTCTAAGATGCCATGACACAAAGTGGCCTACAAAAAACCTAGCCAGCAGCAGGATAATTAAAGCCTTAGACATATCTTTTCTGGTGAGACCTATATGCCACGCCTACTCAAGCCATGACTTCTATCCACTTAAAGCTGCTTCAGTATATGAAAAAATATTGAACTCGCTCTAGACCATTTTTTAAAATCACAATATTTCACAGAGGCACCCTTTCAATATATTTGGAAAATAAGGTATCAGCAATGCTACATCCAATTCAATTCTGACCCCCAGTAATAGCTGAACAGTGAAAGGGTAGAACGAGAGTCAAAGCCATACATTATACAGCTGTGGAGATTGCTGCAGCAAGGCATCATGCCTACCAGGACTTGATTGAATTTTCCAGATGCAGGAAGCTTAACCAAAATGCCAAGTCCTATGAAGAATCAAATTCCCCACATGTTGTCGTTCTGTCTTTTTGACACTACCACACATTCGAGAGGGCCGGAGCAATTAACGACAGAACTGTATTATTTGAAGATGCTATTAATTTCTGCAAGAATAAAGAATTAAGCAGAAAATAAACATACCCTTAGAGCTGCTATTATGTTTACAATATGTAGAAATAATGTGGTCCTAAATTTACAGCAGTTTCCTAACACTTCCGCTATTCTATTGTTCTCCAGGCCTGCAACGCTTTTGACATACAATTGGCAGGCAAGGAAAAGCAGAGCAAACCAGCCAGGATACTTGACCGATATGGATAATTCTCAAGTTTTACAAGTTTTAGTGCACACTAACAGATTGCTTATCTGGAATCAGCAAATTTTATTTTCGTGCACTGATA